>JAHHZJ010006483.1:0-15456 GCA_021437245.1 Aegilops speltoides | reverse complement strand
AAACGGAACTATCGAGAAGAAGCACACAACATGGTAAACACACCACACATGAACAAGACATGATGCACAACAAGCATGATGCATGACAAGGCTACATGAAGCTACTCATGGCAAGAGATGATGCAAACAAGAACAACACATCAAGGCAAGTTTAAATGAGGCCGGAAACAACATATAACAATTCCGGTAAGTCCTCATATGCAAATTTCGAAATTGGTCCAGATCTGAACAAACATTAAGTTGAAGTTGTTAAACAGCAAGTTAAGATGCACCACGAGGATCTACATGAAATTCTAGTCAATTTACATATAAAGTTCATTAGATTCGGAGCTACGGCCTATAAGATATGAGCAAAACAAGTTAAACATGGCATTGATGCAAAATGTACCCAAACATCAAGCAAACACACCAAAACAAGGATGCAACATGATAATATGAAAATTCATGCAAAATCAAGCAAGTTTCATATAGAGCACACTCAAAACGGAGCAACGGTGCAACACATACACTCTATACAAGTCATAACAACAATCATTCATAACAAAGAATTAGGCATATTGCAAGCATCAAAACAACATGCTACAGCACCCCAACATAATAACAAAAGGCATGGGCATGAAGTACTGGTAAAGCATAACAAAACATGAACACTGAGCTATCTCCAGAAACAACTAGAACATGCTCAAAAAGACATGGAGATATTGCAAATAATAACAGTTTCAGATTTTAGCAGAAATAACATCAGGTTGCAATGTTTAGAGCAAGCAAACAACATGTTACAAGAACTTATCATGGAAAACAAAGGCATGGCATGAGTCTACTAATTGCATAGATCAAAAGTCCCTTACTGACCATGAGCCAAAAAGGCACAGAAGATATGATGGCACCCATGTAAACATGGAAAGTTATATTACAGATTCATACATGGCAGGAACAACAATAAGTAGGCATGTTGGTGAGCTTGAATCACTCACCACAGAGCAATACATGCCATGGCAAGGCAACCAACAGTAAGAAGGAATGTTTGTGAAGCTAAGCATGGCAAGAGAAAGTTCATAGGATGCATGGATCACTAGGAAAACACATGGGAACTGGTGAACTTAATGTTAACAGGCTGACAGCAACATTTTCAAGCAACTTTGGAGCAAGATAACAACATGTTCCAGTAGGCTATAAATGCAACCAGGGGCATGGATGGATATAGAATGACATGTAGATCAAAACATGTTTATAGACCATCTCCAGATTGTGCATAGAATGATTAGTAGCAACATGTTTACATAGCAACCAAATATAACAGAATCTGTCAGGAAAACAGCAACATTAACTACCCTACTTAGCAAGCTCAATGCACTCAGCACACAACTCACAAAAATACATGGTTAACACCCCTGGAAAGATGGCATGACATAGATCAACATACATGTAGACATCAACCTCATAGAATGCACAGATCAATCATGGCAAAAATGATAAATGAGCAAGTTATAACAGTTTCAGCAGATTAACATCAACATGCACTCTTCCAACAGCATTTCGGGCATCAAGCTGAACTCAAATGAAAATGATGCAATGGAATGAAATGAAGTACCCGTCGAGGCGAACAAAATGACATATTATACGCACGAAATGGGGCTACGGATGCAGAGATATAGTAGGTCAAACAAGGCATGATAATATCAAAAATTTGGGACTTAGACGAAATTGGACCTCGGGGGGAAAGTGGACGACGGGATCCGGGGCGCCGTTTGGATGGCCGGGCGGGTGGATCTCATCCCACCCGCCGGATCCGGCGATGAGGCGGCCGGAGACGGTGGCCCGAGGGCGGGGTGGCGCCGGAGGAGGCCGGGACGGCGGCGGAGGGCGCCGGACGACGGGGCCGGGTCGCGTTTTCCAAGAAGGCGCGCCGACGCTGAGACGCCGGACGAGGGAGCTGGCGGGCGGCGCAAGGGCGGCGCAAGGCCAAGGTGAAGCGACGGGCGGCGAGGCTCGGGCGCGGGACGGCGCCGGCGGGGGGCAGAGGGTTTTGCGGCGGGCGCTGCCGGGCGCAGGGAGGAGCGACGGGCGGCGAGGGCGAGGCGTCTGGCGGCGGAGGCGAAGGCCGGCGAGGGCTGCGCGGCGAAGCGGCGGGGCGCGCTGGCGGAGCCGAGGTCGGCGCGGGGCGCCGGGCGCCGGGCAGCGGCGGGCGGGCGCTGGCTCGCGGCGGGCTCTGGCGGCGCGGGCGCGGGCGGCGCGGAGCGGACACCGGGCAGGCGGATTGGGCGAGGAGCGGCGGCGGACATGTCCGCCGAGGCGACATGTCCGCGGGGGGAGAGGACGAAGCTAGGGTTAGGGTGAATTGATCCGGAATTTCGGGGGAGGAGGTGTTTAAATAGGTAGAGGGAGCTAGGAGACTCCAAATGAGGAGAGGTTTTCGGCCACGCGATCGTGATCGAACGACCGAGAGCATGGAGGGGAGTTAGAAGGGTTTTGGGCCACTTTGGAAGGGGTGTTGGGCTGCAAAGAGAAGGAGGCTTACGTTACTCGTTGTTAAGCTGAGTATCAAACGACTCCAATGACACTTAAACTTGACAAAGCGGTTCATGGTGTTATACCAAGGCCACTTGGCAAACCTCGCCATTCTGAGAAAGTTTAATACCCGCACACTAAAGAGAGGCAAAAGGGGGCGCCGGGGAACATAGGAGTGCCGGATTGCAAAACGGACAACGGGGAAAATGCTCGGATGCATGAGAGGAACATGAATGCGAAATGAGATGCACATGATGACATGATAAAATGCAGATGATGACATGGCAAAATGCGACACGCAAGCAAACGACATGGCAACGACGGCGAATAACTGGCGGACACCTGGCGCATCGGATCCGGGGCGTTACAACACTCCTCCACTAACAAGAGATCTCGTCCCGAGATCTTAGGACCGAGACGGAAGGAAAAAGGGATGAGGTGAATCAAGAACTCAAGAGAAGAAGCAAAGAATCGAGAGCACTCGAGAAGAAGAGGGGAACGACGAGAATGAAGAGAATCGAAAACTCACGGAATCAGATAGACTATGAAATCACTCGGTTAGAACGAGATAAGAAACGAATAAGACTGAAAGAATTTAGGCATCACTCCGGCTAAACATGGAGGAATGGAACACGAACAAGAGAGGATGGAATGATACTTGATGAACTGTTGAAGAATGAATTAAATCATGAAGAATCGCCATGAAGTACTCCGGTAAAATAAAGGATGACGAGATAGAAATGAAGGATGAAAGCATAAGATGAGCCTTGCGATGATTTAGATGGGTCTTCCGACGAGATGGCCGAGGAAATTTGAACTCCGGAAAAGAAAAGATGAAAACACTTGGAACTAGAATTTATTCATCAAGAACAAACTCCGAAAGAAGGGATTACTCGCTTGGATGAAATAGAAGTAAGATTTATTGTATTCTTATCCTTCATCAAACTAAATTGATGATAAGCAATGGATTTTTGCATACTACTTATTCTTCTTGAAAAGGATTGAGAACGGATAGCACAAAACTTGAGAAAGTCTTCTTGGACCACCGGTAGGATTCGAAAGAACGAATGGATTAAAATGATAATCAAGAAAAAGAATCTGAAAGAACCACCGTTAGAATTCGGAAATGACTGACGAAAGAGAATGAATCACCGGGAAGAATTAGAAGAACAAATATGCTTGAGGGGATTTAGATGCAAAAGAACGAAGAGATCGCGAACTGATTGAAGAATACTTGAACGAAGCACCGGAGGAATTGAGATATTTGAATGAGGTGACCACCTCGAATTAATTCAAACACAGACGAATCTCCTGAGATTTCTTCTGAACTCCGGAATGATAAACTGGCGAGAGGTGAACGAGCAGGGAAAACACTTGATCCGAGGAAAAGAATATGATCAACACCAAAAAAAACTTGAATTGAGTCCACCGGAAAAAGAAAGGGATGAATAATGACGAACGAGAGGAGAATTCACCGGTTGAAATAATTGAGGGAAGGCTGAAGAGGCTCCACACCAATGAAATAGATGGTCGAGAGAGAGACAGACTCCGGGAAGAAAAAGGGTGGGAGGGCGGGAAAACAAAGACAACTTGGAAGGGGAACCGACGAATATCTTGAAGAGTAAACATCGGTTGGAATACTTGAGGAAAGAAAGCAAAGACTTCGCACGAGTAGGATGGATACTCGATTACGTACTCCGGATTCAAGAAGAAGGGAGGGCGGGTGGGAAAAACAAAGACAACTTCGGACAGGAAAAAAACAACGATGTCGAAAAGAGCTGAGGATTGATCTCCCAAAGAGAGAGAGGTTCGAGTCGACTTGACGAGAGATGCACCGGACAAAAGAGGATGGACAACGATCGGAAAACCAACTACGTGATCCTAAAGAAAAAATTTGAACGGGAAGAGGAGTAATTCAAAACACCTACGTCAAGATTCCTCACCAGAGCGAATTAAGGGCAGAGGAGTAAAAGAATTCCTACTCCGATATAACTAGACTCAAAATAGTTTTCTAGACTCAACAACGGCCAAACTACACGATCAATCAAGGGGGCTCTTAAGGTCGGTCGAGGCTCGATACCAACTTGTCACGCCTAATATGTGACCCTATCCAAAAGGAACTCAAAGGTCCCACCAAGGATAGACCCGATATTGGAACGCTTTTGCAAGGTGGATATCATTACATCAACATTACATAATAGATGGGGATACATACATAAGGCATACAATGCCACACTAATACAACAATACAACATACAAGAACAACATCCGACTACGATGAATCATAAATGTAAACTCAAACAATATCCACCTGCTAGCCCAGGCTGCCGACCGAACCTATCCTCGATCAAGAAGAAGCGAAGAAGAAACTCAACGCAAGCAAGCATCGCCTCGGCCATGATCATCGGATAAACCTGCACCAAGAATCGTTGTAGTAATCAGGAGCCACGAGGACTCGTAAATCCCATTACCATGGGTATCAAGACTAGCAAAGCTTAATGGGAAAGGAAGGGGACAAGTGGTGAGGTTGCAGCAGCGACTAAGCAAGATATGGTGGCTAACATACGCAAATGAGAGCGAGAAGAGAAACAACCGAACGGTCGTGAAGCTAGCAATGATCAAGAGGTGATCCCGAACACCTACTTACGCCAAACATAACACGTAAACGGTGTTCACTTCCCTGACTCCGCGAGAAGAGACCATCAAGGCTACACACGCGTTGATGCGCTTTTAATTCGGATCTGTGTCAAGTTATCTACAACCGACATTAACAAATTCCTATCCGCCACATAACCGCGGGCACGACTCGAAAGTTTATACCCTGCAGGGTGTCCCAACTTAGCCCATGACAAGCTCTCGCGATCAACGAAGAATAGACCTTCTCCCAGAAGACCCGATCAGTCTCGAATCCCGGTTTACAAGACATTTCGACAATGGTAAAACAAGACCAGCAAAGCCGCCTGATGCGCCGACAATCCCGATAGGAGCTGCACATATCTCGCTCGGGCAACACCGATGAACACTACGCACGCAAACCGACGATACCCCAAGTAGCCTAGGGGCGGCAACGCAAGTGGCTCTGGTTTGGACCAACACTTAGACAAGCATTGGCCCGGGGGGCTATAATAAAGATGACCCTTGGGTTAATTACTCCCAAGGGAAATATAGGTGGTGGTGAGGCAAATGGTAAAACCAATGTTGGGCCTTGCTGGAGGAGTTTTATTCAAAGCGAACTGTCAGGGGGTCCCATAAATCACCCGACCGCGTTAGGAACGCAAAATCCGGGAACATAACACCGGTATGACGGAAACTAGGGTGGCAAGAGTGGAACAAAACACCAGGCATAAGGCCGAGCCTTCCACCCTTTACCAAATATATAGATGCATTAATAATATAAGAGATATTGTGATATGCCAACATAAACCCTGTCCAACATGGAGCAACCTTCAACTTCACCTGCAACTAGCAACGCTATAAGAGGGGCTGAGCAAAGCGGTAACATAGCCAAGCAATGGTTTGCTAGGAATGGTGTCAAAGGTTAGAGGTTCATGGCAATTTGAGATGGCTTGATAAACAGGTAATAGGTAGCGCAGCATAGCGATAGAACGAAGCAACTAGCATAGCAATGATAGTAGTGAGATCCGTAGTAGCGGTCATCTTGCCTGAAATCCCGCTAGGAAGAAGAACGAGTCCATGAAGAAGATGAAGCCACGAAGACGAACCAAGCGTGAGATTTAACGAATCCTCACGATCGCAACGAAACCGGAACTATCGAGAAGAAGCACACAACATGGTAAACACACCACACATGAACAAGACATGATGCACAACAAGCATGATGTATGACAAGGCTACATGAAGCTACTCATGGCAAGAGATGATGCAAACAAGAACAACACATCAAGGCAAGTTTAAATGAGGCCGGAAACAACATATAACAATTCCGGTAAGTCCTCATATGCAAATTTCGAAATTGGTCCAGATCTGAACAAACATTAAGTTGAAGTTGTTAAACAGCAAGTTAAGATGCACCACGAGGATCTACACGAAATTCTAGTCAAGTTACATATAAAGTTCATTAGATTCGGAGCTACGGCCTAAAAGATATGAGCAAAACAAGTTAAACATGGCATTGATGCAAAATGTACCCAAACATCAAGAAAACACACCAAAACAAGGATGCAACATGATAATATGAATCTACATGCAAAATCAAGCAAGTTTCATATAGAGCACACTCAAAACGGAGCAACGGTGCAACACATACACTCTATACAAGTCATAACAACAATCTGTCCATAACAGCAACTAGGCATATTGCAAGCATCAAAACAACATGCTACAGCACCCCAACATAATAACAAAAGGCATGGGCATGAAGTACTGGTAAAGCATAAAAAAAATGAACACTGAGCTATCTCCAGAAACAACTAGAACATGCTCAAAAGACATGGAGATATTGCAAATAATAACAGTTTCAGATTTTAGCAGAAATAACATCAGGTTGCAATGTTTAGAGCAAGCAAACAACATGTTACAGGAACTTATCATGGCAAACAAAGGCATGGCATGAATCTACTAATTTCATAGATCAAAAGTCCCTTACTGACCATGAGCCAAAAAGGCACAGAAGATATGATGGCACCCATGTAAACATGGCAAGTTATATTACAGATTCATACATGGCAGGAACAACAATAAGTAGGCATGTTGGTGGGCTTGAATCACTCACCACAGAGCAATACATGGCATGGCAAGGCAACCAACAGTAAGAAGGCATGTTTGTGAAGCTAAGCATGGCAAGAGAAAGTTCATAGGATGCATGGATCACTAGGAAAACACATGGGAACTAGTGAACTTAATATTAACAGGCTGACAGCAACATTTTCAAGCAACTTTGGAGCAAGATAACAACATGTTCCAGCAGGCTATAAATGCAACCAGGGGCATGGATGGATAGAGAATGACATGTAGATCAAAACATGTTTACAGAACATCTCCAGATTATGCATAGAATGATTAGTAGCAACATGTTTACATAGCAACAAAATATAACAGAATCTGTCAGAAAACAAAGAACAAAGAATTACCCTACTTAGCAAGCTCGATGCACTCAGCACACAACTCACAAAAATACATGGTTAACACCCCGAAAGATGGCATGGCATAGATCAACATACATGTAGACATCAACCTCATAGGATGCACACATCAATCATGGCAAAATGATAAATGAGCAAGTTATAACAGCCAGAGATTAACATCAACATGCACTCTTCCAACAGCATTTCGGGCATCAAGATGAACTCAAATGAAAATGATGCAATGGAATGAAATGAAGTAATCGTCGAGGCGAACAATTTGACATATTATACGCACGAAACGGGGCTACCGATGCAGAGATATAGCAGGTCAAACATGGCATGATAATATCAAAAATCTGGGACTTGGACGAAATTGGACCACGGGGGGAAATTGGACGACGGGATCCGGGGCGCCGTTTGGATGGCCGGGCGGGTGGATCTCATCCTACCCGCCGGATCCGGCGACGAGGCGGCCGGAGGGCGGGGTGGCGCCGAGGAGGCCGGGACGGCGGCCGAGGGGCGCCGGACGACGGGCCGGGTCGCGGCCCGGCGAGGCGCGGCCGACGCGGAGACGCGGACGAGGGAGCTGCGGGCGGCGCGGCGGTGAAGCGACGGGCGGCGAGGTTTCGGGCGCGGGACGACGCGGCGGGGGGGGGGAGGGTTTTGGCGGGCGCTGGCTGGCGCAGGGAGGAGCGACGAACGGCGAGGGCGAGGCGCCCGGGCGGAGGCGAAGCGCCGGCGAGGGCTTTAAGGCGAAGCGGCGGAGGGCGCGGCGGCGCTGGCGGGCGGCGGGGCGCCGGGCGCTGGAAGCTGGGCGGCGGCGGCGCTGGCTCAAGGGCCTGCGTGGCGGGCTCGGGGGCCGCGGCGTGGCGGGCGGCGGAGCGGACACGTGGCAGGGCGTGATTGGGCAAGGAGCGGCGGCGCGGACATGTCCGGCCGATATGGACATGTCCGGCGGCGGGAGGAGGACGAAAGCTAGGGTTAGGGGTGAATTGATCCGGAATTTCGGGGGAGGAGGTGTTTAAATAGGTAGAGGGAGCTAGGAGACTCCTAACGAGGAGCAGTTTTCGGCCACGCGATCGTGATCGAACGACCGAGAGCATGGAGGGGAGTTAGATGGGTTTTGGGCCACTTTGGAAGGGGTGTTGTGCTGCAAAGAGAAGGAGGCTTTGCGGTTACCCGATTAACCGTTGGAGTATCAAACGACCTCCGAATGACACGAAACTTGAGAGGCGGTCTACCGGTGCTATACCAAGGCCACTTGGCAAACCTCGGGCCATTCCGAGAAAGTTTAATACCCGCACACGAAAGAGAGGCAAAAGGGGGCGCCGGGGAACATAGTAGTGCCGGATTGCAAAACGGACAACGGGCAAAATGCTCGGATGCATGAGACGAACATGATTGCGAAATGAGATGCACATGATGTGTCGGAGTAATGGGCCATGGGTAGGCTGACCCAGGACCCAAGATCTTTCAAGACATCGGGGCAGGCCGCGCCCCTCAGCCGAGTCCCAGCCCGGCGATCTTCGAGAAAGCCGAGTCCCAGCGGGCGACCTTCGAGAAGGCCGAGTCCCAGCTGGCGACCTCCGAAGAAGGCCGAGTCCCAGCAGGCGACCTCCGAAGAAGCAGAGTCCTCAGATGACGACTCTGAAACGAGCGGACTCCGGGCATGCGACCTCCCAAGGGGCCGACTGTGAGAGTCGGCCCGCGACCTTTCACGAAGACCGGCGCGGGTACAGACTCCATCGTGGCCGCCCCTCGACCACGGAAGAAGGCATGGCTGCAGTGAGCCGCGCCACCAGAGATCTCCGTGAGGCGCTGCATCACGCCATGCCTCCCTTGACCTCAGCCACGGCACAAGGCATTGTGCCCACGACGGGGCGCCTCACGGCCCGGAGATCGCCGCCCCCGCCGCTGAGATAGAAGAAGACGGCCGAGAGTTCCGAAGACGGCTCCTACGGGAGTCGGCCTCCCCGAGTCGCCGCCCGCCAGGCCCCACAAGCCATAAACCAGATTGACGGGAGTGGCGACAGTGATCACCGACAGACGGCGCACTGCTCCCACGACCCCATGACCGAGCTCAAACCATCGAGCGCTGACAAGAATCTGCTGTTCAATGATGCCAGCCGGCCACGGCTGGCCCCGTGCCCGGCAGGAGGACGGCAAGAAGAGAGATCGACGACCTGGGGCCACGCCAATGGATTACCATTGTACTCTGGGTAGGCCTATATAAACCCCCGGCACCCATGCAAAGGGTTCGCCCCGATAGGTTTAGACACATAACAAGGAGGGAAAGAGCTAGCCTTGCTCCTTCCTGCTTCCACACAGCTCGAGGAGCACCATTGTACTATCACCCCATAGTGATCATGCGGAGACCCCGCAGAGCAGCAAGAGGGGCGTTATCTCCTGGAGAGCCCCTGCCGGGTAACATTCACGCGCATGTTCGCCTTTATCCCGCTTCTGTGCACCGCGACGCTCTACTCGCCCCACCATGATAAGCCACCCGCTGGCATATGTCGCACCCAACCCTCGACATTTGGCGCCCACCGGGGGCGAGGTGCACCGTCGTCCGGAGATCTGCTCGACGGAACCTCTTCTCCTCGGGCGAAGCGAGCCAGCCTGCTCGCCAGATGGAGTCTCTGACGACGATCGCTGCCGGTGACTAAGGTAGGGGTACTCAAGACTTAACTTGTGCACGGGCAATCGCAGCTTCCCGCGGCCGATCCACCAAATGTTTGCCGGAGATCATCCCACCCAGATCAAGCCAATCAAGAACAAAGTATACGAGATAGAAGATCAAGGCCCCGCAAGAGGAGCTTGTCGGAAGGCCGCTCTGTGCTCAAGACTATATCACCCATTACAAGGCCCCGCGCGAGAGGAGCTCGCCGAAGACTAGAAGACTACATCACGTAGACACGCCGGCGCTTATGCGCTGGCCCCGGACGAGGGCCCGGGAGCGGCAAGTTACAGAGCCCGACAAGCTCCTCGGGCCCGGCAAGATCAAGACCCCGCAAGGTACTTGCCGGGAGGACTGCTGGCTGCGTGCCCTCACTCCAAGTCATCTCGCCCACGCTGCCGCCTCACCTTTCTCAGAGACGGTGGCGGGCGGTTGTGCTGCATGGAGGGTGCGGTGGCACTCCACGGTGGTGACTTCATCGCTGCGGCAAACGGAGACGCAAGGGCGGAGTTTTGGGGCGACGGCGACGGGCATTTAATGCTCTTGTCCCTCTCACAAAAGTAGGTAGAATCCACTGCTCGCAATCAGAGCCGACCGCTCCCAGACTATTCCAACTACCACCCTTTTACGCTTTTATTCTCTCTCCTACGCTGACACCGGTCTGCACCCCGCCCTATAAAAGGAGGCCCATGCACAACGAGGAGGTTCCGATCATTCGCCATTCCGCGAGGCTCGAACCCTCGGGCAACTTAGCGCCTGGGATTCGACCGTTCCAGACATCACCACTCGCCGCATTCTCGAGCAAGATCAAATACAACACAAAGCAGCAAGAGGGTTTTACGCGACCATCGCGCCCGGCTGGGTAAAATCTCGCCTGCAAGATCGCCGATCCGCTTCTCAAGATCCTCCGCCTCGCATCAACACACGAAGGGCCTCCCGCCCCATAGGTGTCGCCCTCATGACATCTTCGGGCGCGCCAGTAGGGGCGCTGAAGTTTGTGCGACCTGATCCGGCGCTCGCGCGTCGCTTCTTCATCAACCTCTGGGCTGGCCGATTTCGCCGACAATCGCGCTTATGGCCTCAAGACGAGCCGAGGGTCGCAGACTGCTCGCTGTTTCACCCGCCGCCACCGGAGCCGCCGTGGGCGGAGGAGACGCCAGCCGAAGGGTGGACGCCGCGTAGGGCACTCGCGCGCCACCGCATCTGTGGACAGACGGATGACCGCGCCGCCTCCGTGAGATCCACGCCCATCTCAGCAAGACGACGCACCCAGCAGCGCCATACCACGGAGCTGGTATCCGCTTGTCGGAGCAAGGACACGCCGAGGCTCGGGATGTTCCAACCCCGCCCGTGACACGGCAAAGCGAAGGCGCCGGCAGACCTCGCCTTCTAACACCGGCAGCCTGCGCGCCCCGCCCCGCACCGCCGCTTCCCGCTTCTCCACTTCGCGAAGCGCCACAAGAGCGCAATGTTTCGACTTCTCCGGCGCGGACAAGGCCGAGGATCGAGGGTTACCATCCTGTAGCTCGGTCGCCGCCAACAACGACTGCCGACAAGAGCCCGAGGCTCACGCCACGGCGCCGAGAAGACGGCGCCAACAAAGAACCGACCGCCGGGTGCAACCACCGCACTCCCCGCCGCGAAGCGAAGACGCCGCTCGCCGGAATAACGCCGACGACGGCTCCACGGCATCGCCGACCAAGGGTTCGCGGATCAACGCCAAGTCCTCGACGAGCGGCGATAAGAAGACGCCGACCACGACGAGCACCGCCGAGACTAGGCGATAATCAGACCAGAGGGCCGGAGCACCGCTGACGACGCGGCGCCGGTGAGCCAGCGACTTGTCAGACGCGCAAGCAGTCCTCCCTGCTCACCCGTGAGCTGCGGCGGCCCAAAGGGCTCCAAAGATGAAGAATTTCAAGCCCGACGCAGCCGAGAAGTACGACGGCAAGACGCACCTCGAATTTCTCGTCTACACCATCGCCAAAGCGCCGGGGCGCGACGAGAAGATCCCGGCGAACTACTTCCCGCAGGTTTAGGCCGAACGCTCGTTTGGCTTATGCACCGCCGGAGGGCTCCATTTCTTCCTCGGCGGATTTTGCCATCGCTTGTTGGCGCTTTCACCGGGCGGCCACAAACCCCACGGCCAGAGAGCGACTTCCACATTTTAGCCCGTATGAAGGAGAATCCTCGCGCAGTACATCCAACGCTCACCACAGGCAAGACAACATCTCGACGCCCACCCCGCCAGCGTTATCGCTGCTCCACCGTAACGGGCGAATCGCCGCGATGCGTGAAGAAATGGCGATGACCAAAATCCGATGTCAGCGAAGCTTATGCTCGTTGATAAATGCGCGACGCTAGCGAAGAGGGGAGGAGGCTCGGGAGGATGTCGCGCAGGAGGAAGCGACTCGACGACGCCGCTTCGCAAAGAAGCGCCGCGGCTGAACCTTCAAGAAGAACAAGGAACAGGTGCTTGCCGCCGAAAGTCCGCAAGGAAGCTCCCGCCAAACAAACACAGCTGGCAACTCGCAAGGAGTCTTCGTGGCGGCAGCCGACAAGCAGGCGGCCCCGCAAGCAATATCGCAAAATCCACCGCACCAAGGGCCACGACTCTACAATCGCAAGCGTTGCCGACTATCTCTGCCAAACAGCAAAAAGCTGAGTACGAGAGCGCGACAAGGAGAGGGCCCAAGGTGGCGGAGAACCGAGCAAGAAGCGGCCGCTCAATGGTCGGGAGGACCTTCGCAAGGCCAAGCGGCGGCAAGGTGATCGATCTTCCCGAGCCGTGACAAGGATGAAGAAGACGGCGATTTAAGACATGGAGGATGAGGATGACAAAGGAACAGGAGTTCCGTATGGCCACGGAAGTCCCTGCAGCCGACGGTGGCGCACACACACCTCTCACCGCCAACTAAAGTAGTGGGCACGTGAGGTGAACGCAGCAGAGCCGCCTCATGGAGTCGCCAAGAAGTTCTCAAATGGTCCAAAGACGCCCATCATTTTTGATCTTGAAGATCACCCCGACCGCACCACCGCTGTCGGGTGTTTGCCGATGCTGGTTTCACCCACCATCCGCAACCTCAAGGTCACCAAGATGTTGGTTGACGGCGGGCCGGGCTGAACTTGATCTCCTCCGCCGTGATCAAGAAACTCCAAATCCTGATGGCGAAGCTCGAAGAGACCGGTTCCTTCCAAGGAATCAACCCGAAGGAGCAGGCCCAAGAGAAAGATCACTTTGTCGTGACCTTTGGCGGCGAAGCTTAATTCAGATCGAAGCGCCACTTTCGACGCCGCCGATATTCCATTGCCATACAACGGGATACTGCCGCCCCGCCTCGCCAAGTTCATGGCAGCTTCCCATTACGCCATAACGTGTTTCAAGATGCCGGGCCGATAAGCGCCATCACCGCCCACGACAAGAAAGATGCGCTTATCTGCACCGACAAGATCTACCGATGCGCGCAGCCGCCGACAAGGATGTACTTGCCGCCAAGCTCCTGTGGGAAAGAAGACAAGACCAAGTCCGCAAGCGCCCGGGACCCACTCCGCAACAGCACTTCTTCGGAGTGTTGCGCTGCTCGCCGAGGACGCCTGCCGAGCTCCACCGCAAGGATAAAAGGGAATGGCTGCCCACCGCCACCAAGAAGGTGTCCGCCAAGGAGGACGGTGACGGTGGTACCTTCACCATCGCCACGCTGACAAAGAAATAGGAAAGCGCTGCTGCTTCCTCGCGGGCGATGTCGGCGTGTTTGCATGGCAACCATCCGACATCCCCGTGTTCCTGTGAAGGTAATTGAGCACAAGCTTGCCGCTTGCCCTCATGCGCGCCCGCCAAGCAAAAAGTAAGGAAGCAAGCCGTGGAGCGCCAAGAATTCATCAAATAAGAAATCAAGAAGCCGGAGGCAGCAGGCCTAGTTAGAGGTGTGATCCATCCGACGGGTTGGCAAACCCAATGCCGGGCGCAAGGCCAACGGGAAATGGAGGTCTGTGTATAGACTTCACCGATGTGAATAAAGCATGTCCTAAGGATCCGTTCCTTGCCGCAAGATCGACCAGATTGTCGACTCCACCGCCGGATGTGAGCTACTCGCTTTTTGATGCGCACTCAGCTACCACCGATCTTTATGGCCAAAGAGGATGAAGAGAAGATCGCATTTATCACCCATGTGGCACCTATTGCTTCATACGCATGCCATTTGGATCAAGAATGCAGGTCAACATTCGCAAGGGTAGTGTATATCGCTTTTGGAGCCACGATCCACGTAAATGTAGAAGCTACATGGATGATATCGTGGTGAAGAGCAAGAGCAAGGATACGCTGATTCAAGATTTGGAAGAGACATTTCGTAACCTCGCAAGAAGATACAAATTTCAAGTTGAACCCCGAGAAGTGCGCCTTTGAGTTCCTCCGCAAGCTTCGGTTCTTCAGACGCAGAGAGGGATTGAAGCTAACCCCGACAAGATTAGAGCCATTGAGCAGATCAAGCCCCGGCGAAGTCAAGGACGCCGAAGACTCGCGGTTGTGTGGTCGCCTCAAGAGGTTCATTTCAAAGTTCGCAGAGCGCTTCCTACCTTTCTTCAAAATCTTGAAGAAGGCAGGCCCCATGAAATGGACCTGAAGCGAGGCAGCGCTGCAAGATTTGAAACGATACCTATCCTCCACCCCAATACTTGTCGCACCTAGACCACAGGAGAAGTTGTCATTGCATCTAGCGGCAACCAACCAAGTGGTTAGTGCTGCTAGTAGCGGAGAGGAGTCCGACGAGGAGGCTGCACCCCGGCTGCGAGTCCAGCGACAAGGGGGGGCTGCTCCGACAAGCTCCGCCCCGACAAGGGCAACTCACAGGAAGAACAGATGAAGTGCGGAAAAGATGGTGCAGCGCCAGCAGTATTTTGTAAGCTCCTTCTCCAGGGCTAGATCAAGATACCGTGTGCAAAGCTGCCGCCTCCTCATGGCCTCGAGAAAGCTGCGCCCATTACTTCCAAGCACACGAGATAACGGTGGTCACCGCTTCCGCTAAAGAGGATATTGCACAACCCGTAAGCAACAGCAGGATCGTTGAGTGGGCACTCGGAGCTGTCGAGCTTTGACTCAAGTTTGAAAGTACTTCAACCATACAGAGCCGGGCTTTGGCAGAATTTATAGCAGAGTGGACCCCAACACCGACAAAGAGGTTCAAGAAA
>JAHHZJ010006477.1:0-12174 GCA_021437245.1 Aegilops speltoides | reverse complement strand
TTTCGTCCAAGGCTTCATGCACTCATTATGGTGGCTTCAAAGTCCTGAAATCATCACTTGTAACTCCATTCTGTCCCTCTTTGCATGCCATCATCTCCATGCTTGTTCTTGCTCCAATGTTCATCCTTCTCCAAGCTAGGCCCTTCATTTGTAAGCAAAACAAATGTATCCAATTTAGGCAAAGATCATATTCTCATGAATATTAGAATCATTACCAAGAAACGAAAGTACCGGTAATTTAGTTGGCGCGGCGCGAGCTCTAGTAATTGGTCCAAGATGTATAGCGGCAGTGGGTCAGGTGTAACAATGGTATTGATGTCCTCATCATCTAGTCTTTTAGAGTTTCGAAGTTCTGCTCATAAAGTTGTCACGCCCCCACTGCCATATACCACCGCCACATATTCACCGCCAATCCAATCCATATACGCCACTGTATTCATCTCCGCCACCAAATCGAAGTTCCACCAGATTCATCTCCGCCACCACCCTAGTCCGAGTCCAAAGAATTGTTGCATTGTTCTCGATTTCCAGATCACGCGACATCCGAGTCGTGACAAAGACAGACTCCCAACTTCCAAGCCATCCGCAGAAGAAAAATAGTTCCAGCTTCAAAAAAAAACTAAGTCCGAAAATTTCTGCTAGGCGTTTTAGACCATTTGTAGACTTTTTCCAAAAAAATTTGTCATGAGCAAAAAAAAAAAAAAAAGAGGACAAAAAGTGCAAAAAAAAGGAAAAAAAGAGAAAAAATTCAGAGTGTGCTCCTCCCTTGTTTACGCAGCAGCCGTGATTTTGTTAGTGTTCTAGGCTCGCCTCTAGCACGGTTCAGCCTAGGACCAAAGACAAGACTGCTGCTGAGCGCCTATTCAACTTTGCATCTCCGAATTGATTATTGTCGACCTTTTTGCTACCATATTATAAGCCTTCCCAGCCCACATACATCTACGCCGTATGCTTGATTCTCCCCGTAATCGCTATATCCAAGCTTTGAGAGTTTTGACTACAACGGTTGCCGATCACCACCGTCATGGGTAAGAACCGTAAGAATTTGAGATTTGCTTGACGGGTTTGTGATACACCACCACCACTTTTTAGTAGTTTGTAGGATCATATTCTTGTGTGTTTTATTTTCTGCTAACCATGGTAGGATCATGTCGATGAGACTGATTGGGAGAACTCGATTTAACAAACAGCTACATGATAAGTTTCAGAAATGATGATTGGACAAAAAGACGTGGTAAACAGATTTGACGAGGCCATGGAGAAGATAGATGGCATTGAGAAGACGCTTGAAACAAAGCTTGATAGCAAGTTTGATGAATTGCTCGCTTTTCCACAACCACCGCCGGCTGCACCTATCGCACCTCTCAAGAACGACAACAACCACGCCCTTCCGAATCAAGATGGACGAGCTCAAGGTTTCCTCTTGAGCCAGACAAAATTTCGTGCCGCCATCACTGCTGGTGCTTCTTTGGCTCCTCGCCATCGCCGCCGGTGGTACCGAGGAGGATGATGAGTATGTGGACGATTATGAGGATGAGGTTGATCAACATCGTAACCACGCGCAACCACCAAAGACCACAACCACCAGTGTCGCCCACATGCAAATAATGGCAATATTAGGCTCCTCAGTACGAGATCATGACCATCTCCCTAAACTGAAATTGAATATTCCACCATTTGAGGGTAGATATGTTCCTCGATATATATCTTACTTGGGAGTTAGAAACTAACAACGATTTACATGTTTACAATATCCCGAGGAGAGACGTGTTCCTGCATTGCTTTGTGCTTTCACTAGCTTTGCATGTGTTTGGTGGTCCAACATTGTAGATTATATCCTGCTCCAGCTACTTGGGCTGCTTTGAAAACTGCTATGCGATGCTGGGTTCCACCATATTATCAACGTGAATTACTTCAAAAATTGCAGCTTAAGACAAGGAAAAACTCAGAGAAGAATATTATCGGAATTACAAACCGGCTTGATTAGATGTGGTATTGTTGAGGAGAATGAAGCTATGCTTGCACGCTTTCCGGTGGATTAAATAGAGAGATTCGCACCATTCTAGACTATAAGGATTATAATAATATCACTGCTTATTCCATCTTGCTTGTAAAGCTGAACGTGAAGTGCAGGATCGACAGCATTGGCGCCGCACTAACTTTTCTCGCAGTCGACCTTCATCATGGACACCACGCGCATCATCTACTTCCATCGCACCATCACCTCCTTCAGTGCCACCTCCAACCGTGATACAAGAAAGGTGCACAACCACCACTATCTCGCTAAGAGCACACCGCCGGGCTCGCACAGAGCTCTTCTTCTTCCATGGCGCAACAGGCACACAAGTGATATTATTTGTCGTCAAGTAAGGGAAGAGGACATTTTGCAAGAGAATGCAAATCTCAGCTGCAGATGATTGCTACCGAGGATGGTGGGTATGAGTCCGCTTAGTGACTATGATGAGGAGACTTTGGCTCTTATTACACATGAGGAACACGGTGGAGATGATTCGATCATGAGACACAATACATGGCTGTCAAGATGCCGATGTGTATGAATGTTTAGTTGCTCAACGTGTTTTGAGTGTGCAGGTTACACAAGTCGAGCAAAATCAGAGGCATAATTTGTTCCATACAAAGGAGTTGTGAAGGAACGCTCTATTCAAGGCCATCATAGATGGAGGGAGCTGCAACAACTTGGCTAGCATGGAGATGGTGGAGAAGCTATCTCTCACCACAAGACCACATCCACATCCTTACTACATCCAATGGTTCAACAACAAATGCAAGGTGAAGGTAACACGATCTGCTCATGTGCATTTTAGTATCTCCACATATGCTGATTATGTTGATTGTGATGTGGTACCTATGCAAGCATGTTCCTTGTTACTTGGTAGACCATGGCAATTTGATAAAAATTTCAGACACCATGGTAGAAACAATCAAGATACTCTTGTTCATAAGGATAAAAATATTACTTTGCTTCCTATGACTCTCGAGTCCATTTTGAAAGATGATATTAATAGAGCTAATAAAGCAAAACAGAGAAAATAAGAGTGAAAATCAGATTGTGGCAAAAAAATTTGAGCAACACATGAAGCCTAATAATAAACCATCTATCGTTGCTTCAAATTAAATTGAAAAGTGCATGTTTACTTGCCACCAAATCTGATATTGATGAGCTAGATTTTAGCAAATCTATTTGCTATGCTTTTGTGTGCAAAGAGGCATTATTTTCATTCGAGGACGGTTTTCCTTTTGCCCCCGTCATCACTAACATTTTGCAGAGTTCACGACGCCTTTCCACAAGACGTGCACCGGATTACCACCTATTCGAGGGATTGAGCATCAAATTGACTTAATTCCCGTGCATCATTATCCAACCGCACACCATACCGCATCAATCCAGAGGAGACGAAGGAGATTATGCGCCAAGTACAGGAGCTGCTCGACAAAGGTTATATACGCCAATCCCTTAGTCCTTGTCGTTCCTATTATTCTAGTGCCGAAAAAGGATGGTACGTCACGATGTGTGTTGATTGTAGAGGCATCAATAATATTACTATTCGTTATCGCCACCCTATTCCTAGGCTAGATGATATGCTTGATGAATTGAGTGGCTCTACAATATTCTCCAAAGTTGATTTATGAGTGGATACCATCAAATTCGTATGAAATTGGGAGATGAATGGAAAACAGCATTTAAAACTAAGTTTGGATTATATGAGTGGTTAGTCATGCCTTTGGGTTAACTAATGCACCTAGTACTTTCATGAGATTAATGAACTAAGTTTTACCCGCTTTCATTGGACGATTTGTGGTAGTCTATTTTGATGATATACTGATTTATAGCAAATCTTTGGAAGAACATTTGGAACATTTACGCGTTGTTTTTAATGCTCTACGTGATGCACGCTTGTTTGGTAACCTTGGGAAGTGCACCTTTGCACCGAATTTAGAGTATCTTTTCTTGGCTATGTTGTTACTCCACAGGAAATGAAGTTGATAAAGCCAAGATTGAAGCTATTGAGAGTTCGGCCAAAGAAAAACGGTCACACAAGTGAGGAGTTTCTTGGCCTCGCTGGTTTCTATAGGCGCTTTGTGAGAGATTTCAGCACCATTGCTGCACCTCTCAACGAGCTTACAAAGAAGGATGTGCCTTTTGTTTGGGGTACCGCACAGAAGAAGCCTTCACGGTATTGAAAGCTAAGTTGACACATGCCCTTTACTCCAACTTCCTGATTTTAATAAGACTTTGAGCTTGAATGTGATGCTAGTGGAATTGGATTAGAGGTGTGTTATTACAAGATGGCAAACCTGTTGTATACTTTTCTCAAAAATTGAGGGCCTAGTTTGAACTATTCTACTTATGATAAAGAATTATATGCTCTTGTTCGACTTTAGAGACATGGCAACATTATTTATGGCCCAAAGAATTTGTTATACATTCTGATCATGAATCTTTGAAACATATTAAAAGTCATGCTAAACTGAATCGTAGACATGCTAAATGGGTTGAATTCATTGAGACTTTCCCTTATGTCATTAAACACAAGAAGGGTAAAGAAAATGTTATTGCCGATGCATTGTCTCGTCCGTTATACTATGCTTTCACAACTTGACTTCAAAATATTTGGTTTGGAGACCATCAAAGATCAATATGTGCATGATGCTTATTTTAAAGATGTATTGCAGAATTGTAAAGAGGGAAGAACATGGAACAAGTTTGTCGTTAATGATGGATTTGTGTTCCGCTAACAAGCTATGCATTCCAGCTAGCTCTGCTCGCCTTTTTGTTGTTGCAGAGGCGATGGAGGAGGACTAATGGGACACTTTGGCGTGAAGAAGACGGAGGACGATTTGCTACACATTTCTTTTGGCCAAAGATGAGACGGATGTTGAGCATTTTATTGCTCGCTGCACTACATGTCAAAAAGCTAAGTCACGACTCAATCCTCATGGTTTATATATGCCTTGCTCTGTACCTAGTGTTCCTTGGGAGGATATATCTATGGACTTTGTTTTAGGTTTACCTAGAACAAAGAAGGAGGGATAGCATATTTGTTGTCGTGGATAGATTCTCTAAAATGGCACACTTTATACCATGTCATAAAAGCGATGATGCCGCTAATGTTGCTGATTTGTTCTTTCGTGAAATTATTCGCTTGCATGGTGTGCCAAACACTATTGTTTCAGATCCCGATACTAAATTTCTTAGCCACTTTTGGAGATGTTTATGGGCTGTTGGGGACTAAACTGCTTTTAGTACTACTTGTCACCCCCAAACCGATGGACAAACTCAAGTAGTCAATAGAACATTGTCTACTATGCTTAGGGCTGTTCTAAAGAATAATAAGAAAATGTGGGAGGAATGTTTGCCTCATATTGAATTTGCTTATAATCGCTCATTGCATTCTACTACTAAGATGTGCCCTTTGAAGTTGTGTATGGTTTCCTACCTCGTGCACCTATTGATTTGTCGCTTCTTCCATCTTCGAGAAGGTTAATTTTGATGCTAAAGAACGTGTTGAATTGATTTTAAAAATGCATGAGTTAACTAAGGAAAACATTGAGCGATGAATGCTAAATATAAACTTGCCGGAGATAAGGGTAGAAAACATGTTGTGTTTGCACCTAGAGATCTTGTTTGGTTACATTTATGTAAGGATAGATTTCCGATTTGCGCAAATCAAAGCTAATGCCACGTGCTGCTGGTCCCTTTAAGGTGTTGGAGAAAGTAAATGATAATGCATATAAACTTGAGCTTCCCGCAGATTTTGGGGTTAGATCCCACTTTTAACATTGCAGATTTGAAGCCATATTTGGTGAGGAAGATGAACTTCCACGAGGATGACTTCATTTCAAGAAGGGAGGATGATAAGGACATCAATACCATTGTTACACCCACAGCCCCTGCCGCTATACATACGGACCAATTACTAGAGCTCACAAGACGCCAACTAAATTACCTGTACTTTCGCTTTCTTGGTAATGATTCTAATGTTCATGAGAATATGATGTCGCTTAAATTGGATACATTTGTTTTGCTTACAAATGAAGGGCCTAGCTTGGAGAAGGATGAACATTGGAGCAAGAACAAGCATGGAGATGATGGCATGCTAAGGGGGACAAGAATGGAGTTACAAGTGATGATTTCAGGACTTTGAAGCCACCATAATGAGTGCATGAAGCCTTGGACGAAATATACAAGATGCCACTTCATAAATTTCGTCCAGAGGCTATTCTAGGTGTCACAAGGTCACCTTATTATTGGGCCAGCCCATGTAATTTCGAAATACATTAGTATAGGCTATTTTTATAGTCCGATGTGTGGGGAAACAAGAGATAGGGTTAGTTTCGACCCTCCAACAAGGGCCACGAAATTCACCCCTCTTCCTCCATATATACAGCCCTTAGGGCACCGCTTAGACTTCGGTTTTGTTTAGATTAAAAGTTCGCCATAGCTGCAACTTCGCAGCATTTCGCTTGTGTTCAACGACTGCACAAAGGCGCCACGTAACTCCACCTTGATCAATAAAGCTTTCATCTTATATTCGCAATATCCAGATTGCAATCTTAGTTTCTTGCTTGTTCTTTGTTTGCTCGCAGAAAATGCACTCGTGGTCGTTGATCGTGTCCGCTGCGGGTCAATAACCTCTGGAGTTGGTTTAGCGATTGCTAAGGCGCCATGTCCTCGCACTGTCAGTCGGATCGCAAAGTCGACTTCCACCAAAGCGAAATCCACCATCTCATCGAAAGACGGACACCTTTGCCTCTATCAATGCTGAATTTAGCGATGTATTGCAGAATTGTAAAGAAGGTAGAACATGGAACAAGTTCGCTCGTTAATGATGGATTTGTGTTTCGCTCTAACAAGCTATGCATTCCAGCTAATTCCCGCTCCGCTTTTTTGTTGTTGCAGGAGGCGATGGAGGAGGACTAATGGGACACTTTGGCGTGAAGAAGACGGAGGACGACTTGCTACACATTTTATGTAGGGTGGAACCCTATAGCGCGATGTTTCACGCTTGGAGGGATCCTCAAGAACACGATGAACACGGGAAGAACGGGAGAAATCACAAGGGGAAACACTCAAGAACAAGTCCAATCACACATCCACTAGACAATCAAACACACAAGATCACAAGGTACATGAACAACAAAGGGAAAGATACAAGGTAAGGTTCATCTCCAAGAGGAGGTCTTGATGATATCCTAGATGGATCTTCCCACAAGGGGGTCTTGACGATATCCCGCGGGATCTTCTCCTAGATGGAGGTCTTGGCCTCCAATGGAGTAGTGGTCTCTCTCTCAAGAGTAGAGATAGGTAGGAGCAAAGCTCACCTAAGAATGAGCTATCACTTTGCTAACCCAAGAAAGGAGGTGGAGGAGGTCATTTATAGCCCAAGGGGCGAGGTACACGGGCCGCCCAAGTCACGCGACGCAGTGTGGTCCGGATGATCCGATGGTGGCCCTGATGATCCGGTGTCGGGGTCCGGATGATCCGGCGACCGTCCGGATGATCCGCTTCACCGAAAGCAGTGTTCTGCTGTTTTCGGCACGTTAGCCGGATCGTCTGGGAGGTCGTCCGGATCATCTGGGCTGGTCCGGATCATCCGCCAGGGGTCCGATGATCCGGCAACCCAGCCCCGCTCCGCTTCTTCTTCTTCTTTCTTTCGCCTTCTTCCACGCTTCTCGCGGATGGTGTAGTCGCCTTGGCGCTTGACTCTCCTCGCCGTCCGTGAAGTTCGGATAATACCTTAGTGTGTGTGAAGTAGATGTCGACGTGTCACTTGCCAAATGGGCTCTTGACATGGTGATGTCCGAGGATGCTCCGCATCATCCCTCCCCTTGGGAGAGATCCGACCTGATCAAATCCAAATCACCATGGGAAAGAGATGATGTCGCTGCAGTAGAAGTGGACGATCACCAAGCATTCGCCATCTTGTAGTTCCAAATGGGCACCTCCAATGTCGCACCGCCTTGTAATTCCTTCAAAAGTAGCAAAGATAACAAGCACTTGGAAAAAAATGTGGTTGTCGAAGAGCAAAACCAAGCATTCAAGAGGTGATTCACCCAACAAGTGTTGTCATCAAGCATAGCATATGGTTTGACAAAGAAGTGTGGCATGGCATTTGAGCATATAAATTGAGCACAATCAAGTATATCATGGGAACAAGCATGCAAATGGGAGGTCAAGATGCAAATATATGTGATAAGTGAACAAGCATCTACCTCAAGGTCATAGCAAGCATGCATAAAGAGCTCAATGAACGGTCTATGGTAGGCATAAGAGTCATTCACAACACCAAATATAGTGAAATGTCTAAACACATGGGGCAAGTGCAAGACAATCCAAGCATAACGTGTATAGGGTGTAGTGAAGATATCGTGGCAATCGAACACAATGGAAAGAGCAATTCTTCATCATGTGTGAGGCAACTGTCAAGCATGTGATAAGCAAAGGGACATTTCATATGTGATGAACTAGATGCAACACACAAGGCATATATGTCATCAACCCAAGAAAGCAAGTAGTGGAACATGGGTGATGTAATATAGCGAGCTGCTCATAGCTATCAAATCAAGCAAGCTAGTAAAAGTAAGATGCAACATACTAGGAGGAATCATGGCAAACATGTCATTGGTGCAAATAGTGGGCATGAATAATTCACAAGTCATAGCACAAGCATGAAAGCAAGATATGAGTACAATATCATGAATGTATTGGCAGAGACCATATGTGAATAGCAATGGGTCATCATGACTCTCCCAACACAACAAGCATCAATAGAATGGGGCACATGATAAACATGGCAAAAGCAACAAGGATCTCCACCAAGCATGCAAATACACATAGGAATATCATAATGGAGAATCATGGGTAGATGCAAACAAGGGTCACAATTGCATGACAAAGGCATAGAAGTAAGCATAGCATGCAAAGTGAACACGGTAAAATGAGCATAATGTGAGAAGTGGAAATGGCCCATAGCCGCAGGAGAGCCAAGTAGAGGAGTTATGCAGAGTCCTTGCGCCAAGGGGACATTGTTATGGATAGTCCGTTGATCCCAAAGCATCGCTGTTCTCAAGAGCTGCTTTGTCAACTCGTGGATTGCGAGGTTGCCAAGTATTCCCGGGGTACCTACACAAAGGAGACACAAACGAAAGAAATTGTGTGTGTGGTAAATGTACACATCATCCATCATGATGTGTATGTGCACGTGAGTTAGCACAAGATATGCAATGCTCAAAGAAATTTGAGGCATGGTATATGAACATGTCATCCATCATGAAAGAATAGTTGTTATGTATGACACGATGGGGACACAAATTGAGCAAACAAGTATATGGCACATCAAAAGCATGTTTGTTCATGGGGAGCATATGGTGCACACAAGTATTGGGATCATGCAATGAATGGGATGGATCAAATTCTCCTAACATGTATGAGGAAACTATGGGGCTCTCCTCATGAGCAATATCAAACATCATATGGAGAAAATGGACAACATCCAAAACAATGCATATCCGGGTTAGGTGGTCATGGCATCGCATATGAGATAAATGATGCAAAGGATCATATCAATATCATCACAAGAGAAACAAATGCCAATAACCATGGGCTTGTCATCTATGCCATATGTGCAAATTGGGTTTATTTTAATGGCATATGCATAGTCACTATGAAGAGATTGCAAATAAGACATATGGTTGATCTCATGCGTAGCATATGACAAGTCAAGCGGATTATCAAACATGATGTGACCTAAAGAATTGTCACAAGAAATCCTATGTAACATGGCATCACAACTAATAGACTCCACAAGAGAATCATCATTCTCATCATAAACGGGCAAATCATCGCATGGGGAAATCATACTAGCATGAAGCATGGCAATAGGTGGATCAACATCATGCAAGAAATCGATGTCAAGAATGTCCACTAGTGGGACTAGAGCATCACCTTCACCTATGTTACCTTTGTCATTCCACTCAACCGGTGTAGGTGAGGTGGAAGGACCAAATGGTGGTCATCATCATCATCTTGATGGAACCATGTGGGCGGTGGCCATAATCCACCATGGCCATCGCCTTGTCCAAAGGAGGACGAAGTCGCCGAGGATCGTGGCATCATCATAAATGGGACCTAGCACCAAACGAGAAGACACAATAGAGGTAGAGGTCAAGTTGTTAGAAATGCAAATGGCCTCACGAGACCTATCAACTATCTCACTCTCTATGTGGTGGTTCACTCACTCCCTCAAAATAGGTGCACTCAAACTCACGTATGGTGGAGTCACCATCTCACTCAAGTGGTGGGGTTGTGGCTCTCCTCACATGGGAATTGTGGCAACTCATCATATATGGGGCTAGTGGTGAAGTCACTCACTCTCAATATGGTGGCACAAGTCACCAAGTCATCATACGTCGCCGGGTCGAAGGGAAGATCCCATGCTCAACCATCTCATCGCTGTCGCCAGCGGGATGAAGGCCAAGATGGCACATCATCACTCTCCTCCATGACCGGGGAAATCCCATGCTCGATCATCTCGCCATCAGCCAGCCAGATGAAGGCCAAGATGGCACATCATCACTCGCCTCCAAAGATGGAAGCATCATCCTGCTCGCCACCTTGTCGCCGCCTCCAAAGCTTGGTCCTTGAGGGTCTCCATAGTTGTACTGCCGCCGCACCGCCTTGAAAAAGAGTCGAGACTCGCATCATCAATGCCACAAAGAGGGATGGCGTGAAGTCACACTTCGAGCATCGCCTTGGAGCTTGTCGGCCTTGGACATCATGGTGGTACTAGCCTCATGCTTGTCGAGAGCTTGGTCGCCGCCAAGTTTGCTTGGGGTGGAGAAGCCTTGGCCTTCATGAGTTCTTGTTCGCCTTTGAGAGCACCAATGTAGTAGTCGCCGATGGACTTGTAGTTCTCGAGGAAGATGGTCTTGAGATGTCGCTAGGAATCCCATCATGAAGTGGAACTTCATCGAAATGGGGTCGCCCACGCCGCTCGTCAGAAGGCAATTATCATCTCCTTAAAGTACTTGTCGATGGACTTGGATCCTGGGTGGTGTTCTCCAATTGGCGCCAAGTTGTTCCGTAGGTTGGAGGCACAAAATCTCGCCAGAAAGCTTTCTTCGCCTTGGGCCAACTCATGTCGTCAGACCAAGGTGTGTGAAGCCACCATGCCAATGCGTAGTCGTGGAAGTTTCTTGTGGCACACTTCGCTTGATCTTTGGGAGGAACTTGATGTAGCTTGAGGTAGTCGCTCATCAAACGCCCCACCGAGGTACTCATCGGGTTCTTGAGTCCCATAGAAAGGAATCTTGTGGTCGGTGTCGAGGTCGTAGTAGCTCGTGGAAGTCGCGGACTTGAGCTTGGGTAGCTTTCTTGAGTGTAGTCTTGAGGTTCTTGTTGGCGAAGATGCCATATGTCCGTAGGCTTAAGATGCTTTGAAGTCGCTTTGCGAAGATGCCAAGGGAGATGGTGAAGTCGCTGAGCGGTTGTTGGTGTTGAGCTCTTGACCTTCACGCTTTGTTGGTGATGGTGTCGATGCCGATGTGATCTTGCCGAGGTGGTAGCTCGAAGGATGTGCTCTTGAGTGTCTTCTCAAGATGAGGAAGATCGCTTAGGACTTGATGAGGGCCTTGATCTCCTCCATGCGCTTGTCCATCTTGGCGTCATAGTTGTTGTTGTAGACCGAAAGTGAAATGCCTTGCCTATCCATCACAAGACTCGAGTAGAGGTGAGTAGGAAATGAGATAAACAATACCAAGTTACCTTTTCCCAAAGTTGAGGATGTATCTCGTGTCACTCAATGTGAGATGAAAGAATAGTGGAATTGGTACCGGACTTGTTCACTCACACCTACAAGTAAAGGCTTATGGTAGAGCTCGGTGAGGATAGTGGCACAAAATTTTGATGCAAAATATTAGCAAGAATCAATAATGTTGAAAAAGATTCACAAATTCGCAAGTGAGACAAGTAGACCAATAGCAATGAAAGGTACACGGAAACACACACACGGATAGATAAATGGGGTCGTGCAACCAAGGAATGAGCACAAAATGTGGAATCCACGGAAAACGCTTGTGTTGCACAACTCAAGAGAGACACTAGCACGATTGCTCAATAGGCGGATACGACACTTGTGCACAACCTATAGATGC
>JAHHZJ010006476.1:0-11604 GCA_021437245.1 Aegilops speltoides | reverse complement strand
CGGGGCCCTCGCAAAATAAATTCCACATTCCATCGAGAGAGAATAAAATATACCTTAGCTCAATCCGACGATTATGCGGGCGTGACATCAAACGCAGCCAAGTCCTGCTTGAATCGCTTACTATTCCACCTCAAGAGAGGAAGCTTTCTTCCGCCTTGTCGGGCAAAGATCGTTTTCTTATTCTAGGATTTCATCAATGGGGTAACCCAACCGCCCATTGATGGTGGCGCTTGGGAGATAAGCAAGTTTTATCGGCCGGTGAGGGACGATAGTTTTGTCCGCCATATAAGGGATAAGGATTTACCTTCACCCACGCCTCTTCCTCCTTGCTCATCCATCCCTTAACCGCTCCAACACCCAAGCTCCCGATTCACTCGATTCTCCGAATATGTCCGAGCGGAGGTAATGGATGGCCTCCACCGCTAAGGAGGAGGAATTAGCGGCGACGCCGATACCTTCCAGGAACGCGGATGGGTTGCCCGGGGCAGCTCATCCCTACCCCAGGCCCCATGAGAGGGTCGCCTTTCCTTCCCACTTCCTCCAAGGATGGGTTTCCGCCCATCCATTCGCCGGGGCCATGCTTTACTACGGCCTGGATTTTACGATCCGGGCGCCAACTTCATCCTCAACATCTCGGCGATCGTCGGGGTGAGGCCTTTTCCCATCCGCCCCACTTCATGTGGCTCAAGACCTTCAACGCCGCAAGGTTGTGAAGGGGACGCAAGCGAATGCGGAGGCGCCATGTTCAACGCCCAACGCCCCTTGGCAGAAGGGACCGTGGACTCCCAAGGGGTGGCAACGGGTGGTTCTAATCACCGAGGAAGTCACGGGCGGCGGCCCCAATTTAGATTCAATTGGCTCACCCCGAAAGAGAAGGGTTGCGGGGGACTGTGGAGGACGGACCCGAGCCGATCAAGAAGATGGTGAAAAGGCCCGCCCGATGTGGTCCAAGTCATGCTCCTCCGCAGATTCTCCCATGCCAAGAACGGGCATTCAACTTGGGAGTTTAATCCAACAGCACCGACGTGAGCGGCTCTTCGATACAAACACGAAGGTGCCCGAGGGTGCTGTTCAAGGGGCCGGTTCGATCCGCCATCAAGACCGGGATTCAGCCTCGCCCATCGATGAGGTAAGTGATTCAACCCAACGGGACACCGGGGTAATTAGATTAACTCTAGTGAGGTTTTTAACTCCCTTCCTTTGACAGAATGGATGGAGAACGCTGTTCATCAGCCCGCCCCATGCCGAAGAACCAAAGGATGCCTGCTAAGGTCTGTTCCAGACCCACGGGCCGAGAAGAAGGCCAAGAAGGCCGGACCAAAGAGTTCTCAGAACAGGGCCCGACGACGACGGGACTCTCCCGAAGATGAGGAGGAGGAGGAGTACTTCCCGGAGGAGGGAGAAGAAGAGGAGGCCTCCCAATCGGGCGGCCAAGGGTCCAAGAGGGGGAGGACTATCCCTCGAAGTTTCGCCAACATCGAGGCGAGGATGAATGGCCTAAGGGCCAGGTCCGGCCGATCGAAGTATTCGATCTTTATATGCCAATCTTTCACATCACGGATCCTTCTAACGCCGATTCGCGTATCCGCCAAGGATGATCTTCCCGCTGTAGCGGGGCCCCGCCGGGAGGTAAATTCGGCCCGACCGCTTTTACCTCGGCCCGATGAGGACGCCAAGGGGATCCTAAGAGGGGACCCATCGAGGAGCTCAGAGGCGCCCCTGGGCCACCCCGACTTTGTGCCGATTCACATCGAACCGCAGGGTTCCAGTCCCGTGGCTCCCTTCAAGAAGGCAAGATGGACCCCAGCCTCCGGCCCAACCGGAGGCGCGGATACCGTTAAGCGCAAAGGCGCTCATCGGAAGAACACCGCACTATCATGAGTGCGGTGATTGAGAAGGTCCAGCTTTGCCAAGAGAGGCACGAAGCCCAAAGAGCCTTCTAAGGCTTTGAGGTAAGAAGTTAAAATTATGTAGTGTAATACCAAGAAGACAAAGAGTCTCGATGCTTAGTTCTGTTCGGAAAGAAAAGTGACTAAGGATCTAACAAGATATACGCAGGGTTTCTAAAAAATACCAATATGGGTTTGCAGGGGCTGTTGACTCCCGTTAACGGGGAGGTCGAGGCCGAAGAAGGACCTTGAGCGGTCGGAGCAAGAGCTCGCCATGCCAAGAGGCAGCTCAAGGAAAAAGAAGGTGAATAAGACCACTTTAAATAAGTACCTTACGTAAAAGGGTTTTGCTCAAATAAGATTAACAAGGATAATGTGTACAGGGCCACTAACGAGGTGGCAGCCCGGAATCGGTCTGCGGGTCAACGCAACGCGCCAGGAACGTGAGCGAAAAAGCAAGCGGCAGTGGCGGAAGTTCGCAAGAGCTCCGGCCTCATGGAAAAGCATAAGAGATTGGAGCGTGACTCCAAGACTCGAGTCCAGCTTGCCTCGCCTCGAAGTGAAGTCCACAAGGCCGAGGCCCGAAGGCCTTCAGAGGTCGAGGACATGAAGAAGATAGTGCGGTAAGGCATTTTTCATGCAAAGGGCATGTTAATGTGGATTACCGGAACTTACCCGAACCGAGCTCTCAGGGCGCGCAGATCTCCGCCAGATCATCCGATGCCGCCGCATTCTATCGTGGCGAGGAGGGAGCTCGACGGAGAAGGTCTTCGGTCTCAAGATGCTGAGGCCGCCATCCGGTGTTTCTACACCAGCAATGGTCGAACTCCACAAGGTAGCCAGGAGGCCATGAAGGGTCTTATAGTCCGGCTAGGCCGAGAGGCCATGCCCGAAGCTATTTTGGCCGTGCGCGGTTGATGAATGCATGCCCGTCTGATGTAATCAAGCGCCCCCGCATTGAAGGTGCTCGTCGGGCCCTTGCCCGCATAAAGGTGCAATGGGGCAAACCGATGCGAGAAGCTTCACGGATCCGCCGGGCAAGGAGCATCGACACCGGAGCGGTATTATAAGGTTGTCCTCAAGGGAGCCGCGATATTGCGTATGAGTGCTCCCAAATGTAATTTTGAGTGAACTCGCTGTTTATTTATCCTCGGCGCTGAAAAACTTGCTTATATGCGCCATTAGCAATGCTTGTTTTAATTTAAAATATTACCTTCGGCGGCCGCTTGTAAAATCTCGAGAGATGGCAAGTCGTTGGTTTCAGCCCCGCCACGAAAGTGCCGGGTGTTCGGTGATAAACTTGAGCAATCTTGTTCCCATTATTGGGTCCATCTAGGAGGCGCCAACACATTTAACAAGGCAACCGGACTTATAATGCTTGAACACTCTACTTAGCCATAGAATTCTATAATTTTAAATTTCCAAGGCCCTGGTATTCGAAGACCGAATGGGCGCTATCCACGCCTTCTCCGGACATCATCCGAACTCGCCAAGCGGCATGAGTCTTTAAGGACCCAAAGAACCTTCTAAACATCGCCTCTGCCTTATCATGCCGCCGCTTTTAGCTTTTCCATCGAGGCGTTAACCTGCTCAACCGGGCGCAATCGAGTGGTTCACCCAAAGGCTACCTTAGCCGACGGAACGAACGAAGGCACCAAAACATGGGAGCCGCAAACCCAACTATTGACCCAAGACATGATTCGAGCCGATTCATATATGCTATAAGTTCGGTGCCGACTTGTGAAAGTGTTCGACTTAATCACACCATAATTTGGGGAACATAAGCCTCGGTATTCGGCCGCATCAAAAATGTACGGGTGCAAGATGTCATGAACATATAAAAGATAACGCAATTGCAATAAAGAGGTGCTGCATTATTTATGAAAGAAAGTCGCTAGTAGAGCGGACGGGCAAATAGTGCGGTAAGCAAGGGATTTGGACTAAAAACGGTCCTCCGTGGATGAGCTGCATTGGTGTTGTAATCGAATTTAATGCTCGTAATTGAGACCACCGAGTGTTCGCCGCGCCTCCTTTAGTCCCCGACTGTTGCATCATGAGTTCGCAAGTTCGCCCGAACAGGCTTCCGTATGTGAGTCCTCAAGAAGAAAAGATAAAAATAAAACAAGGGGGCGCCGTTGGAGCCCCCTCGTGGTTGACCGCACTTTGGTCCCTTTGTGATCGTGTTCTTCCCTCGCGCCCATGGTATCTCCAGAGCATAATGATGTACGCTGAGTGTTATTCTTGCGATCATGGCGGCGGGGTTAGCCGCATTGCCTGCGGCTCGATCGCGCCAGTGGTCTCGTTGGTATTGTTCGGCCGCTTTTTGTGATCCGCTTTTTAACCGGACTTGAGAATTGCCCGAGAAGGCTGCTCGCACTTCGCCGAGAGCCGCTGTATGTTCCTCCGCTCGGAGGAGGTTCCGATTCCATTGACGTAATGACTCCACGAGGCCCGCATCTTGAGCTTTAGGTATGGACGCGCACCGCGCTGAATTTTGCAACGCGTTCGTCCGAAAGCAGGGCATGATAGCCGCCACGAACGGGACTATATCAAGATTAACTCTTCGCTTCGAAATTATCCGGATCCAAGACCACTTCCAGGATCACCGCATACTTCTTCATCCCGGGATGACACCTTTAAAGGTTGTCTTTGTAGGTTTAATCCTGGATGGGTCTATGCCCATTTTGGCGACCGTATCCCGATAAAGGGTTCAGCCCGCCCCCATCGGACTCTTGTGAGGTGAAACCATCAATTGGGTCAAGACCAAGCGCAACCGCCATGGCGATGTTAGTCGGATGGTCCTTCGACGAAAGTGATCGGACAGAGGACCATGGATTGAACTTTGGGCGACCGCTCCATCGCATAGACGCCCCAGAGGCGGCTTCCTCTCCTCTTGGGTATATGGGTCCAGATATCATATTCACCGTCCGCACTTGTGGGGAAGCCCTTCTTCCTTTTTCGGGCGGCCGGGTTCTTCCTCGCCGCCGCTTATTTAGCCCCTTTTTGTTTTCGAATTAACTTGGGCCCTGCTTGAACACCCAACAACTTATTGGATTAGCTGGTTTTTCGGAGGTGCCATGTATCCGCATGAGCTCGAGTATTCGTCCAAATTGGACGGACCCGGAGTGGTTCTTTTGAATGGCTTCTTCACGACTGGTTTAGAGCTTGAATCCGCATTGATCCGATTCCTTATCATCGCCAGACGCGGCGCTTGTTTTGATTCGACGGACCTTACGATCAACTATTGACCCAAGACATGATTCGAGCCGATTCATAAATGCTATAAGTTCGGTGCCGTATTGAAAGTTTTCGACTTAATCACACCATAATTTGGGGGAACATAAGCCCTGGTATTCGGGCCAAAAAATGTAAGGTGCAAGAGTATGAAATAAAAGAAATGCAATTGAATAAAGAGGTGCTGCATTATTTATGAAAGAAAGTCGCTAGTAGAGCGGTGGTACAAAAGGAAGCGGGAGGACTAAATAAACGCCCCTCCGTGATGAGCTGCGACTTGGTGTATGTAATCAATTAATGTCGAATTGAGACCATGTTCGCGCTTCCTTTGGTCCCTGATGTTTGCATCATGAGTTAAGTTCGCAACAGGCTTCGTTGGGGGTCCCGAAGAAAAAAGATAAAATAAAAAAAGGGGGCGCCGGGAGCCCCTGTGTGGGAGCCCCTTGGTCCCTTGTGATCGGTTTTCCCCCCCCATGGTATCTCCGAGATAATGATGTACGCGGAGTGTTATTCTTGCATCATGCACGGGAGGGTTGGGGATTTATGCGCGGTCGATCGCCCGGTGGTCTCTTTGCTGGTATTGCTCCGGCGCTTTTGTCGATCCGCTTTTAACCCGACTTTAGAATTGCTTGAGAAGGCTGCTCACTTCGCCGAGGCCAGATGTTCCTCCGTCGAGGGAGCGCCGTATTCCCATTGACCGTAATGACTCCACGAGGGCCCGCATCTTGAGCTTTAGGTATTTGGGCTGAATTTTGAACGCGTTCGTCCGAAAGGATGATAGGCCACGAACGGGACTATATAAGATTAACTCTTCGCTTCGAAATTATCCGGGAGCCAAGACCATTCGGTGATCACTGCATAGTGGCCCACCCTGGATGACACCTTCAAAGGTTGTCTTTGTAGGTTTAATCCGATGGGTCTATGCCCATTTTGGGACCGATCCGGATAAAGCAGGTTCAGGTCCCCCATCAGACTCTTTGGGTGAAACCACGACGATTGGGTCTAAGACCACGCGCAACCGCCATGGCGTGCTAGTCGGATGGTTCTTCGACGAAAGTGATCGGACAGAGGACCATGGATTGAACTTTGCGAGCTCCATCGCATAGACGCCCCGAGTGCGTCTTTCTCCCCTTGGGTTATGGGTCGCGATATCATATTCACCGTCCGATTGTGGGGAAGCCCTTCGTCTCTATTGTTCCGCGGGCCTTCCTTCCCGCCGCTTATTTAGCCCCTTGTCATTGTTTTGCAATTAACTTGGCCGCTTGAACACCCAAAATCTCATTATTTGGGGTTTTTTAGGGCCATGTATCCGCATGGGGTCGAGTATTCGGGTCCAAATTGGACACCCGAGTGGTTTTTGAATGGCTTCTTCCCGACCGGTTTGACCTCGAATCCGATTGACCGCCGTCTCCTTATCATCGCCGGGCGCTTTGTTTTGATTCGACGGGACTCGCCTTGTGTTCAGTATCCGGACGCCGAGTTTTTACGGAGATTGTTACGCGAGCTGCCATTGCTTCCCCGCAAAAAGCGGTCATTAGCGGGTGAGGGCTGCCATGGATTTGCTTTTCCGCCCCGGCCGGGCTAGCCATTCGCCCCGGATGTTGTGTTTGAAGGCTGCAAGGGCCTCTGATCCCAAAAGACGATTTGTTTTTCCCAAGAACCCCCAATTGTCCGCCATTCATCCTGGGCTGAATAATGTGGCTTAGGTCATCGCTTCGTGGTCGACGATGTGCCTTTGAAGTTATCGAACGCGCCTGTGTCTTCCCAACACCCAATTGACTCCCAAGCTGTTAAGCCAATGCCGAGCTAGTCCTTTGCTTGAGGGTAGGTCTTGATGGCAGATCATCGCCGGGGCCATATGGATGTGGAAAGGTAGTCTTGATCCACACCATGGGGTCTTGGTGCCATCGAGATCGTTTACGGGTTTAAACCCTTCGGGATCCATGATCCATTACTTGAGTGAAGCATAGAGGGTGTGCCGCCCAGATTGAGCAATGTCGGACGAGCTCAAGAGAGCGCCGTCGTGTTCGCCCGCCGATTATTGTATCCGCACGACGGTATTCGCGTGGGTCGAGGGCCCACGGATCCAGATGGATCTGATTGCTTGCCTTATCCTCCAAAGATCTCTAAGTCGGGCGCTCCTCTTGGCCTACTTTTGGAGCAATGCCGGCAGTTTGGTCAGCCCGATGCCTTCCGCCGCGACCACGAGGTGGTCGGTCAGCCATGCGGCTGGTGATGAAGGTATGTATGCTTCCTCCTCTAATCGGGGAGCAGCTTAGCCTTGAACTTTTGAGGGCGTTCGAAGTTTATACTCTTCGCGCGAGGACCTCGGTCCATCGATCGGCCAGCAGATCTTGATCAGCTTTGGAGCTGTTTTCTTTAGGCTGTTTGTCGTGGGCTATGAGCCCGCTGAAGAGCTCTTTGTTGACGGATCCTCGTACGATTAATTCCATCGTTGAGGCTTGCTTCGCCTTCGGAGGGAGGCATGTAGTTATCGCCTCAACCCCCTTCGCTCGCTCGCCGTGAGGGCTTGCTTCGCCGTCCCGGCGCTGAGTCTTGCGGGAGGGGATCGCCGCACTTTCGAGTGTTATTGTCTCCCGTCGGAATCTCCATTCTTGCCGTGGCATATTTAGGCTCGCGTAGTAAGACAGCTTTGACTCTTCTTGATCGTGGATCCGTGATCGGTCACACCTCTTTAGAGGTTCTAGGCCCTGCCTATTGAGTCATCTAACACGAAACAAGCGCCGGCCGACGCCGTGTTTGGGCCGCTTTAGAGAATCGCCCCGCCGCTTTTCGCCATCCCTTCCTTTTGGTATCCACCATGTATCGCCATATGACGAGGTGGCCTTCATTCTGTTCCTCCGCATCGCCCCCATAGCATCAATGTCGCCGGAGTCAAGTTTAGCATGTCGGTTAAACTCGATGGCTACAAAGGGTGGTGGTGGGCTCAATTCTTCCCTCATATTTCAACCATCCTGGCCATAGTCCGCCAGACCTCCGATAGCGAGGTGCTTTAGTGAATTCAGGATATCGCCGAAGGCGAAAAGGGGAAGATGTCCGCGGCGGTGAATTTATAACCGCCCTAATGTATTGATTGGCGGGCGGGAGGCCGAGTCCGGCGAGGAGTCCCCCGAATCACGAAGTTTCGCAGGTACAAGATCAGATTCGCCCATCGCCGGGATGTTGAAGCCCCAAGGCGGCATCTACCCATCGCCCTTGATATGGACCGCCCGCCAGGGGCAGATCCGGGGGCCACCAAGGCACCGTCCGGGCGGCAGAGCAGATCGCGCCCATCGTCACAAAGGCGGGCGTGGCGGGGCTCGAGTCCCCAAGATCAAGTCCCCGGACATCGGCCGGAAGTTTGCCGGACGACCGACGGGCCAGGGCGAGCTTTGATTCCGGATGGCAAGAGAATTGCCCGCAGCAAAGCCGCGAAATAAAGATCGTCCGGGAGAAAAGTTCACCCGGACAGCGGTTTTGGTAAGATGCCATCGAGCCTATCGGGTGACGCTACGAGGAACTCTCAATGAAAGCACCAATGTCGGTGTCAAACCCGGGGATCTCGGTAGGGGGTCCCGAATCGGCCTAGGCGGATGGTAACAAGAGACAGGACACAATGTTTTTACCGGTTCGGGCCCTCTCGATGGAGGTAAAACCCACGCCCCGCTTGATTAATATTGATGATATGGGTAGTACAAGAGTAGATCTACCAAGATCAAGGAGGCTAAACCCCTAGAAGCTAGCCTATGGTATGATTGTTGAGATGTATGTTTGTCCCAGGATAAGGCCCTCCGGTTTATATAGACACCGGAGAGGCTATGGTTACACAGTGGGTTACAATTGGAGATCTACATATCCAGTGGCTTGCCTTCCACGCCAAGGAAAGTATCCGACATGAGCCGGAGTCTTCAATCTTCTATCTTCGAGTCTTGGAGTCCGGCAGATATTGATAGTCCGGGTTGTCCAACACCCCAGTCCAGACTCCTCAAGCATGAACTCGAACGCCCCAAAAGCTACCCAAAACGCAAGTTGCTCCCGATTAGAGGAGGAGGATATAAACCTTCATCACCAGCGAAATACCGCCACCACTCGTGGGCGGGAGGCCTCTAGACCTCCGCCGAACTGCACTCGACAGCTCGAAAAGGGACGGGGAATGCGGACTTAGACATATTGAGATGAAATTTTCCCGGATCACGGGGCCCCACGGATCCGTAGATCATCTTGGCCCATTGCGGAATACCGCCGGCCATACAGCAACTCGGGCCAACAAGGGACAAAGCTTGCTCGAGCTACGCCGTGATATGCCCAAATAGAGGCGCCAAACACCCACTATGCTTCAAGATAAAGTAGTGGATCATCAAATCAAGGGTTTAAACCCGGAACATTGAATCCTACGATGGCACAAACCCCACGGTTTCGGCCAAAGACATCTCCTTCATATCCATGGCCCGCATGACGATCTTCACGCCATCAAAATCTCCCACCGCTTAAAGGACCAGCTTGGCATTGGCTTAACAGCTTGCCAGAGTCAATTGGGTGTTGGGAGGACCGGGCATTCCTGACAACTTCGGGCACCTATGTGCAACCGACGCCGATGTCCTAAGCCATAATTCAGAAAGGAAAACGCCGATAGTTCGGACACTTTCTAACAAAGAAAAATCAAATCGCGACCGTCCGGATGCGGAGGCCCTCGAGTTCAAACATAACATCCCACGAGGGCTGGCCCGCACCTAGACAGGAAAAGCCAAATCCATGGCATCCCTCACATCACCATGACCCGCCGGAGAAGGCAGTTGGCTAGCCCGCAGAATAACCTCAAAGAAAATTCGGCAGTCCCGATAACAAGGACGAATAGGTCGCTTAACAAAAGCAAATGCCGTTAACCTAGAGGATCGCAAACGCCGGATTCGAGGCTCCAAACCGTCCAAAAGCCATTCAAAAGAACTACTCCGGTCGTCCAAGACCGAATACTGACCGCTGCGCCCCAAAAAAGCCGCCAATCACACCAACCGGGATTGTTGGGTATTGCCAAGTTAAGAAACCAATGAAAGGGACGACGAGGAAGAGACCCGCCCAACAATAGAGGAGTAGGTTTCCCCGCGGATGGTAAAATGAATACGCAACCCACATACCCAAGAGGGAGCGGAAGCGCATTAGGGGATGAAATGGCCCAAGTTCAACCATGGTCCTCGCCCATCACTTTTTGATCGGGACCACCCCACCAAGATCCGCCATGGGGATTCGCCGCATTAGTCTTAAAATCGCCGATGGATTTCACCTCACTAGAGTCCCGATGGACGGCGGCAGAGCCAACCGCTTATCGATACAAGGGCAAAATGGGCATAGACCCTCAAGGATTAAACCTACAAAGACGACCTTCAAAGGCATCATATCGGTGTAGAGGCCAATTACAGCTCACCACACGAAGTGGTCTTCGATCCCGGATAACTTCCAAAGCGAGGAGTTAATCTTCGACATAGTCCCGCTCCATAGCGGCTATCACGCTTACTCGGACGGACCGCTTGAAAGTTCAACGAGGCCGATTATGCATACCTCAAGCTCAAGATGCGGCCTCGAGGAGTCATCACGGTCAACGGAACATGAACACTCCCTCCAAACGGAGGAACACACGCTCTCGCGCGAAGTACGAGCAGCCTCTTAAGGCAATTTTTGAGTCCGCCTATAACCGACACGACCAAACGCGCCGGAGTAACCTACAACAAGACCACCGGCACGCTCCAAGCACGATAGCAATGAGGCCCCAAACCCCCCGCCAAATTGTAAGATGGTCCTTCGCGACATCATTACGCCGGAGATACCATGGGCATAGGGGAGGGCACGCCACCACGCCCAAGCGCTTAACCGCACCGGGGCCCAAGTGTGGCTCTTTTATTTTTCTTTTTTCACGCACAAGACTCCGCTTCACTAGAGGCCCCGTCCGAAGAGACTTGTAACACACGATGCAACAGCGGGGGAGAAGAAGGGCTACGGCAGTATCCTGTGGTCTCCATTCGAGCATTAAATCCGCCATACACCATTCCGCAGCCTACCCCCGAGGGGGACATGTTTAATAGTCTTACCCTTGCTTACCAAACTATTTGTATCGCTCGCATTCATCACAATTCCTTGAATAAACAATGCATCGCCGCTTATAATTGCATTTCTTTCTTATATATGTTCATTTCACATCTTGCATCCACATTTTGAACGGCCGAATGCACCAGGGCTTAAGTTCCCGATTATGGTGTGATAAGTCCAACACTTTCAAGGCGGCACCAACTTATAGCATTATATGCATCGGTTCAATCATGTCTTGGGTCAATAGTTGGTTTGTGCCCCATGTTTTGGTACCTTACGCCGCTTATCGGCTAAGGTAGCACTGGGAGAACCACCGCACTGTTGAGCCGGGCGAGGCCGGAGAAAGCTAAACGACCCATGAAAAGGCGAGAGCTGGTCGCTGTCGAGAGGTCTTTTTTCAGTC
>JAHHZJ010006475.1:0-10970 GCA_021437245.1 Aegilops speltoides | reverse complement strand
CATGACAGGTTGCCGCATTCACTTGGGCGGAACGGTCCTCGTGGACCTTCGGGTTCAAGAGTAACTTGATCCCAATACCTTGATCATCATCAACGCTCTTCACGTGTGGGCATTACAGAACGGTTTCGCGCTGCACCACTTTCCCGCTCGAGAGGTAGTACTTCATCGAAGTTCTACTTTCCTCCCACTTACTTCTTTCGAGAGAAACTTTTCCGTAAAGCATCCGTTTGGCAACAAAGATCTTGCCCTCGATCTTAAGTAGAAGGTATACCCGACAGCTTCCTTAGGGTATCCTATGAATACGCATTTTCCGACTTGTTCGAGCCAGTTGAAGTTTTGACATAAGCATCGATCCCCAAACTTTTAGAAACGATAGCTTAGGTTTCTTCCCAAACCATAATTCATACGGTGTCGCTCTCAACGGATTTAGACGGTGCCCTATTTAAAGTGAATGTAGCTGTCTCTAGAGCGATCCCCAAAATGATAGCGTAAATCGGTAAGAGACATCATAGACCGCACTATATCCAATAGAGTGCGACAACGCTCGACACACCGCTTCACCGAGGTGTTCCAGCGGCGTGAGTTGTGAAACGATTCCACATTTTCTTAAGTGTGTACCAAATTCGTGACTTAAGTATTCTCCCCACGATCTGATCAGAGGAACTTTATCTTCGGTCACGTTGATTCTCTACCTCACTCTGAAATTCCTTGAACTTTTCAAAGGTCTCAGATTGTGTTTCATTAAGTAGACATACCCATATCTACTTAAGTCATCATGAGAGTGAGAACATAACGATATCCTCCATGAGCCTCAACGCCATTGGACCGCATACATCGGTATGTATGATTTCCAACAAGTTGGTTGCTCGCCCATTGTTCCGGAGAACGGAGTCTTGGTCATTTTGCCTAAGAGGCAAGGTTCGCATGTGTCAAACGATTCATAATCAAGAGACTCTAAAAGTCCATCAGATGGAGCTTCTTCATGCGCTTGACACCAATGTGACCATAGGCAAAGGCACAAGTATGTGGGACTATCGTTATCAACTTTACATCTTTTGGCATCCACACTATGAACATGTGTAATATTACGCCGAGATTCATTAAGAATAAACCATTGACCATCGGAGCATGACCATAAAACATATCTCTCATATAAATCAACAACCATTATTCTCGACTTAAATGAGTAGCCATCTCGATCAAACGAGATCCAGATACAATGTTCATGCTCAAACATGGCACTAAATAACAATTATTGAGGTTCAAAACTAATCCGTAGGTAAATGTAGAGGCAGCGGTCGACGGCATCACATCGACCGAACCATTCCCGACGCCGATCGTCACCTCGCCCTTCGCCAGCTCCGCTTATTCCGCAGCTCTGCAGAGTTACAAATATGAGCAACGGCACCGTATCAAATACCCAGGAGTTACTAGAGTAATCGGTAAGGTACACATCAATTACATGTATATCAAATATACCTTTGGTGTTGCCGGCCTCTTATCCGCTAAGTATTTGGGGCAGTTCCGCTCAAAGGACCCTTCCCTTGCAATAAAAGCACTACCTCGTGCTTGGGTCCATTCTTTGACTTCTTCCCGCAACAGCTTACGGCCGCAACATCTTGCCGCCCTTCTTGAAGTTCTTTTACCCTTGCCCTTCTTGAACTTAGTGGTCTTATTGACCATCAACACTTGATGTTCTTTCTGATTTCAGCCTCTCACGACTTCAAAGATCGAGAACACTTCAGAATGGTCTTTCCATCCTCGCATGTTGTAGTTCATCACAAAGCTCTTGTAGCTTGGTGGAGCGATCGAGGATTCTGCCAATGACCGCCTATCCGGGAGGTTAATGTTCAACTGGTCATACGAAGGCAACCCATATCTTCGTGATGTGCTCACCGACGTAACTGTTTTCTCCATCTTACAATCGAGAACTTGTCGGAGACATCATATCTCTCAACCCGGCATGAGCTTGGAAAACTAGTTTCAGCTCTTCAACATCTCATATGCTCCGTGATGCTCAAAACGCTTTTGGAGCCCCGGTTCTAAGTGTAGAGCATGCCGACCGAACAAGGGAGTAATCATCAAGACGAGATTGCCAAGCATTCATAACGCCTTGGTTCTTCGACGGAGCGCACCTAGCGGTTCTAGGACATATTGCTTCCGCAGCTATGAGGATGATCTCGTGTTCGGACCCATCCAGAGAAGTTGCTGCCATCATCTTTCAGCTTGGTTTTCTAGGAACGCTGAAGTTCATGTTGACATTAGCGCCGCCATTGATCTACAAGACATATTTGCAAAGGTTTTAGACTAAGTTCATGATAATAAAGTTCTTAATCAAAATTATGAACTCCCACTTAGATTAGACATCCTCTAGTCATCTAAGTGTTACACGATCCGAGTCGACCAGCCCGTGTCCGATCATCACGTGAGACGGACTAGTCATCGCGGTGAACATCTTCATGTTGATCGTATCTTCCATACGACTCATGTTCGACCTTTCGGTCTCCGTGTTCCGAGGCCATGTCCGCACATGCTAGGCTCGCAAGTTAACCCTAAGTGTTTTCGCTGTAAAACTGTCTTACACCCGTGTATGTGAACGTAGGATCCATCACACCCGATCATCACGTGGTGCTTAGAAACCATTTAACCGTAGCAACGGTGCACGCTTAGGGAGAACACTTCTTGAAATTTTGTAAGGGATCATCTTATTTACTACCGCCGCCCTAAGTAAACAAGATGCATAAACATAATAAACATCACATGCAATTATATAGTTGTGACATGATATGGCCAATATCATCAAGCTCCATTGATCTCCATCTTCGGGCTCCATGATCATCTTGTCACCGGCTTGACACCATGATCTCCATCATCATGATCTCCATCATCGTGCTTCATGAAGTTGAAACACGCTAACGACTACTTCTACTTCTATGACTAACGCGCTTAGTAATGAAGCAAAGTAGTTTACATGATGCTCTTCAATGACACGCAGGTCATACAAAAAATAAAGACAACTCCTATGGTTCCGCCGTTGTCATACTCATCGACATGCAAGTCGTGAATCCTATTACAAGAACATGATCTCATACATCACAATTCAACATTCATCACAACTTCGCCATATCACATCACATGATCAATCGCTGCAAAAACAAGTTAGACGCCCTCTAGTTGTTGTTGCATCTTTACGGGCTGTATTGTTCTAGCAAGAACGTTTTACCTACAATCACCACAACGTGATTTTGTCAACTTCTATTTACCCTTCATAAGGGCCTTGTTCATCGAATCCGCCCAACTAAAGTGGGAGAGACAGACACCGCCACCACCTTATGCAACTAGTGCATGTCATCGGTGGAACCGGTCTCACGAAGCGCACGTAAGGTTGGTCCGGCCGCTTCATCCCACAATACCGCTGAGCAAGAAAAGACTAGTAGAGGCAAGTAAGATGACAAGATCAACGCCACAACAAATTGTGTTCTACTCGCATTAGAAAACTACGATAGACCTAGCTCATGATGCCACTGTTGGGAACGCTAAAAAATTAAAATTTTTCCTACGGCTTCACCAAGATCCATCTATGAGTTCATCTAACAACGAGTAACGGAGAGAGATTGCATCTACATACCACTTGTAGATCGCGCGGAAGCTTGAAGGTGATGATGGAGTCGATCAACGTGATTCAGATCACCGATGCCGTGCGAACGGACAGCACCTCCGCTCAACACACGACGGGACGAGCGACGCCCTCCTTTTGATCCAGCAAGGGGAAGGAGAGGTTGAGGAAGACAGCCCACCCAAGACGACGGCGGGGGATGGTGGAGAAGCAAGATCTCGGCAGGCTTCGCCGAGCTCTTACGGAGGAGGAGATGTTGGGAGGGAGGGCTGCGCCTGGGAGTTGGTCCAGCAGCCCTCCCTCCCCCTTTATATAGGCCCTAGGTCCGCCCTCGAGATCCAATCTGGGGCGGCCAGGGTGGAGTCCTGCCAAGGGCGCCACCCCTAGGGTTTCAACCCTAGGCGCAGGTGGGCCTAGGGCGACCATCCCTGGGCTGGTTCCTTCCCTTGGCCCATGGGGCCCTCCGAATAGGTGGCCCACTCGGACCTCGGGACCTTCCTGGTCCCGATTTACCGAAACCCACAAACTTTCCCGATGGTCAAACACCACTTCCTATATTATTCTTACCTCCCGACCTTCCGAACTCCTCGACGTCCGGATCTCATCCGACTCAACAACATTCGTGGTCACATACTTGACTTCCTACTAACCCTAGGCCACCAACCTTGATGTGTAGACCCTACGGGTTCGGAGATACGCAGACATGACCGGACGATCTCGCAATAACCAACAGCGGGTCTCGATACCCATGTTATTCCTACATGCTCCTCGATGATTTCATCGGTTGAACCACGATGTCGAGGATTCGATCAAACCTCGTATGCAATTCCTTTGTCAATCGGTACGATTTGCCCGAGACTCGATCGCCGGTATCCCAATACCTTGTTCAGCCTCTATCGCAAGTCACTTTACTGCATCGAATGCATGATCCCGACAACACCTTGGTCAACTTGAGCTCATTATGATGATGCATTACCGAAGGGCCCAGAGATACCTCTCCTCATAACGGAGTGACAAATCCCACCTCGATCCGGTCAACCCAACAGATACTTTCGGAGATACCGTAATGCACCTTTATAGTCACCCAGCTTACGCCAGACGCTTGATACACCCAAGGCACTCCTACAGAACCGGAGTTACACGATCTCATGGTCAAGGAATAGATACTTGACATTGGCAAAGCTTCTAGCAAACTAACTATACGATCTTTTATGCTATGCTTATTATTGTTCTTGTCCATCACATCATTCTCCTAATGATGTGATCCCGTTATCAACGACATCCAATGTCCATAGTCGAAACCATGACTATCTATTGATCCCAAAAGCTAGTCAACTAGAGGCTCACTAGGGACATTTGTGGTCTAATGTTCACCGTATTAAATTTTATAATACCTTATAGCATGAACAAAAGACAATTATCATGAACATTGAAATATAATAATACTTTTATTATTGCCTCTAGGCATATTTCCAACAATAACCCCAAAACGAAGTGGTAAATCGGTAAGATACATCATAGATCGCACCAATCCAATAAAGTTCGGTTATGACGCTCGACACCCATAGGGGTGGGTTCCATGTGGCATGAATTGTGAAACTATTCCACATTGTTTAAAATAACCAAACTCAGAACTCAAATATTCTTCTTATGATCAGATTGTAGAAACTTTATTTTCTTGTTACATGATTCTCCACTTCACTTAAAATTTTTGAAGTTTTCAAAGTTTCAACTTGTGCTTCATTAAAGATATACACATATCTGCTCAAATCATCTGTGAAGGTCAAAATAACGATATCCCAATCCCTTCAACAATCATTGACCGATACATCAAATTAATTTCCAAAAGTTAGTAGCTCGCTCCATTGTTCCGGAGAACGGAGTTTTAGCTTTCCAAAAAGGGGTTCAAGCATCAAATGATTCATAACCAAGTGATTTTGAAAATCCATCTTTATGGAGTTTCTTCCGGCGCTTTACAACGATATGATCCAAACGGCAGTCACAAATAAGTTGCACTATCATTAAACTTTGCATCTTTTGGCATCAACATTATGAATATGTTATCACTATGATCAAGATTCAATAAACCATCACCATTGGGTGTATGACCATAGAAGGTTTTATTCATTAAACAGAATAACAATTTATTCTTATCTTAGATGAATAACCGATCGCAATAAACATGATCTTATCATACTTATGCTCAACGCAAACACCAAACAACATTTATTTAGGTTTAGCACTAATCTTGAAAATATAGGAGTATGTGATGATGATCATTCAATCTTGGAACTACTTCCAACACTTATCGACTTCCCTTCAACTAGTCTTCCTTATTCAACTCCTGTTTTGAGTTACTAATCTTAGCAACCAACAAGTATCAAATACCGGGCTACTATAAACACTAATAAGGTACACATCATTAATCAATATCATACCCTTGTCCACTTTGCCATCCTTCTTATCTACCAAACATTCAGGCATTTCCGCCAAAGGACCATTTCCTTTGGAAAGACTCGCCAGGCTTTGGTCCAGCTTTGGGCTTTTCCAATGACAACTTGCTTGTCTTCACTTGAAGTTCCCTTTTTTCCTTTGCCCTTTTCTTGAAACTAGTGGTCTTGTCAATCATCAACACTTGATTTTTCTTGATTTCTACCTTCCAATTTTAACATCAGAAGAGCTAGGAATCTTTTCGCATTCCTTGATACTATAGTTCATCACGGTTCTAGTAACTTAGTGATGGGACTAGAGAATTATGTCAATCACTATCTTATCCGAAGATTAACTCCCACTTGATTCAAGCGATTGAAGTACTCAAACTGAGCACATGCTCACTAGTTGGGATTCTCCTCCATCTTTTAGCTATAGAACTTTTGGGAGACTTCATATCTTCAACCGGCATTTGCTTGAAATATTAACTTCAATTCCGAACATCTCATATGGTCCATGACGCTCAAAACGCCTTTGAAGTCCCATTCTAAGCCAAGCATGGTGCACTAAACTATCAAGTTGTCATCATATTGAGCTAGCCAAAACGCTCATAACGCCCGACCGCCCTGCAATAGGTCCGCACCTAGCGGTGCATTAGACATAATTTTCAGGCAGCAATGAGGATAAACCCGATCACGGATCCAATCCGCATCATTGCTACTAACATCTTTCAACACAATTTTCTAGGAACATATCAAAATAAACATATGAAAGAAACAACGGGCTATTAATCTACAAATAATTTGCAAAATACTAACCGGTTTCAATTAATCATATTATTTAAGAACTCCCACTTAGAAAGACATCTCTAGTCATCTAAGTGATCACGTGATCCAAATCAACTAAACCATGTCCCATCATCACGTGAGATGGAGTAGTTTTCAATGGTGAAATCACTATGTTGATCATATCTACTATATGATTCACGGCCACCTTCGTCTCCGGTTCCGAGGCCATATCTTATATGCTAGGCCCCAAGTTTAACTCGGTATTCGCGGTGCAACTGTTTTGCACCCGCTGTATTTGAACGTAGAGCCATCACACCCATCATCACGGGTGTCTCAGACGAAGAACTTTCAACGGTGCATACCGAGAGAACACTTTTGATAATTAGAGAGAATCATCTTATAATGCTACCCAATCAAAGCAAAATAAGATGCAAAAGGATAAACATCACATGCAATCAATAAAGTGATACGATATGGCCATCATCATCTTGTTTGTGATTCCATCTCCAAGCATCGCCGGATCACCATCGCCACCGGCGCCGACACCTGATTCCATTGTAGCATCATTGTCGCCTTGCCACCATTGCTTTACGATATCCACCGCTTAGTGATAAAGTAAAGCAATTATGGGCTTTGCATTTCATACAATAAATTTAAACTATATGGTTCTTCCAAATTCCGATAACCGTTACAAAACATGATCATCTCTACAATAAAATATAGCATCACCCTTGACCATATCACATCACAACATGCCCGCGAAACAAGTTAGACGCCCCTACTTTTTGTTAAATTTTACGGGCTTACGGGCGAGGAAGAACCGTTTACCACGATCAAAACCACAACGATAGTTCATCAAGTTAGTGATGTTTTAACCTTCAAGGATCGGGTGTAGCCACCCGGTTCAACTAAAGTGGAGAGAAACACCCGCCAAAACCTTTACAACGAAAGTGCTCGAACGGTGAAACCAGTCTCGAGGACGCGGTAATGTGGTCCGGCCGCCATCTCACAATACCGTGAACCAAAGTATGACATCCGGTAAGGATGACTTGTATCGCCCACAACTCACTTGTGTTCTACCGCATATGACATCACGAAAAACCAGGCTCGGATGCCACCGTTGAGGAACGAGTATTTCAAAAATTCCATGCACACGCAAGATCATGGTGATGCAAGCAACAGAGGGGAGAGTGTTGTCCACGCCCCTCGAGACCGAAGCGGAAGGGAACAACGCGTTGATGTAGTACGCCTTAACGGCCCGCCGATCAAGCAATCAAACTACGGCACCTCCAGTTCTACCACACGCTCAGCTCGATGACGATCCTCGACTCCGATCCAGCAGGGTATCGGGAAGAGTTTCCAAACGCGCAAGGGACATCTTGATGTTCTACCGCGAGGTTTGCCTAAGCACCGCCAATATATCGAGGACTATGGTGGAGGGGGGCACAAGACGGCTAAAGATCTTGGAGATCAATTGTTGTGTTCATTGGGGCCCCCCCTAATAAAGGAGCCAAGGGGGGGCCACCAGGGGGGGGCCATGGGGAGTCCTACTCCCACTTGAGTAGGACTCCCTTTTGGACTAGGAGAGGAGAAGGAAAGGAGAGGGAGAGAAGGAAAGGGGCCCCCTTGCCCTAAACCAACGGTTTGGGCATTGGGGCGCCCACACCCCCCTGCCCTCTATTTCCACTAAGGCCCATTAAGCCCCGGGGTTCCTAACGCCCAGATCCAAATCGATTTCACCCGAACACTTCCAATATCCAAATATAGGCTTCCAATATATCAATTTCGTTCAACCATTTCGAGACTCTTTTTCCGAGTACATCCGACTCCAAACAAACTTGACATCAACTCATAAACTCATAATAATACACCAAACCTTGCGAAGGACCCACGGGTTCGAGAACTTTAAATGACAAGAACTGTTTTCCGTCAATAACCAAAGCGAACCTCGCTTATATTGTCTCCTCATATTCTAAAAGATTTTATCGTCAAACCGCAAAAAACGAGTTCCCTTTGTTATCGGTATTTATTTTTACGGTATCCAATACCTAGTTCAATCCCATTACCAGAAGTCTTTTCCACGTAATGCATCATTCCGTAACTAACTATTTAGTTACATTGCTTGCAAGGCTTATAGTGATGTGCATTAGAGAGGGCCAAGATACCTCCGACGATCGGAGTGACAAAACCTAATTCGGCACGCCAACTCAACATGTACCTTGGAGACACCAGAGCCCTTTATAATCACCCATTTACGCTAGACGGGTAGCACACAAAGGTTCCTCCGATAAACGGAGTTGCATAATCTCATAGTTATAGGAACTTGTATAAGTCATGAAGAAAGCAATAGCAACATACTAAACGATCAAGTGCTAAGCAATGATGGGTAAGTCAATCACATCATTCTCCTAATGATGTGATCCCTTAATCAAATGACAACTCATGTCTATGGTTAGGAAACTTAACCATCTTTAATTAATGAGCTAGTCAAGTAGAGGCATACTAGTGACACTATGTTTGTCTATGTATTCACACATGTATTATGTTTCAAGAATACAATTCTAGCATGAAAATAAACATTTATCATGAAATAACAAAATAAAAATAACTTTATTATTGCCTCTAGGGCATATTTCCTTCACTTACTAGTGGCCGATGTTCCGCTATCCTTCTTTGAGGTGCCCAAAGGGGCAAGAAGAGGCTAGATTTCTTTCGATCTCTATTCTTCTAGCAATTATATGAGGCCAAGAAGAAATATCGCCTAGCGATGGGATATATTTGCCACCTAAGGATCAAGGAGGGTCGGTATTGAGAACCCGAAATTAAGAATAAATCCCTAATGAGTAAATGGCTCTATAGGTTATCGGAGAACATGACGGTATTGGGCAAGATATTACACAACAAATACTTGCAATCAAAAATCTCACCTAATGATTTGCCATTTTGAAAGGGGCTTATGAGAACAAAAGACTTGTTCTTTCATAGGACCAAATTCCTTCTTGGTAATGGGATGACAACAAGATTTTGGGAGGATACGTGGCTAGGGGAGATGCCATTAGCCATGCAGTATCCAAGCCTTTATAATATTATGCAGGGTAAGGAGGTTTATGTAGGAACAATATTAAAATCGCGCCTTGAATATTCAGTTTAGGCGATCTTTTGGGGAGAAAGATGGAATGCTGATTCATTTGGTTCGAGATTGATGGATGTTCAATTATCCTACCAACCGACTCCATACATCGGAAGTTGGCTCGAATGGTGTTTACTCAAACCTTTTATATGGACCTTATTAACTCCGCCCAATCCAGATCGATTCATGTCCGAAGGTTAAGGTACCCCATAAGGAAATATGCCGTGGAGGCAATAATAAAGTTATTATTTATTTCCTTATATCATGATAAATGTTTATTATTCATGCTAGAATTGTATTAGCCGGAAACATAATACATGTGTGAATATATAGACAAACAAAGTGTCACTAGTATGCCTCTATTGACTAGCTTGTTAATCAAAGATGGTTATGTTTCCTAACCATGAACAAAGAGTTGTTATTTGATTAACAGGATCACATCATTAGTTGAATGATCTGATTGACATGACCCATTCCACGCTTAGCACCGATCGCTTAGTATGTTGCTATTGCTTTCTTCATGACTTATACATGTTCTTATGACTATGAGATTATGCAACTCTGCTACGGAGGAACACTTTTGTGCTACCAAAACAACGAATCGGGTGATTATAAAGGTGTTTCACAGGTGTTTCCAAAGGTACTTTTGGGTTGGCGATTTGAGATTATTAGATTTGTTCCAATGTCGGAGAGGTATCTTCGCCCTCTGGTAATGCACATCACTTAAGCTTAGGCATTGCAACTAATGAGTTAGGCTAGATGATGTATTACGAACAGTAAAGAGACTTGCCGTAACGAGATTGAACTAGGTATTGATACCGACGATCAATCTCGGCAAGTAACATACCGATGACAAAGGGAACAACGATGTTGTTATGCGGTCTGACCGATAAAGATCTTCGTAGAATATGTAGGAACCAATATGGGCATCCAGGTCCCGTTATTGGTTATTGACCGAGACGGTCTCGCCATGTCTACATTGTTCTCGGCGAAGGCCCCCGGTTGG
>JAHHZJ010006474.1:0-14965 GCA_021437245.1 Aegilops speltoides | reverse complement strand
ATGTCTAGAGGGGGTGATTAGACTACTTGACAATATAAAAATTCAGCCTTTAGATAAAGACAAGTTTTTGGCAAGTTCACAATGATGATCAAGTCAAGTATCACCCCACACATGCAATTCTAGAGTATTAAGGAAAGTAAATTGCACATGTAGTAAAGAGAGGTGGAGAAGAGCAAACGAATTTGGAACACGGAGATTTTTCTCGTGGTTCCGATAGGTGGTGCTATCGCCAATCCACGCTGATGGAGACTTCAACCCACGGAGGGTAACGGCCAATAGAGTCCACGGAGGGCTCCACCCACAAGGGTCCACGGAAGCAACCTTGTCTATGCCATCATGGCATACGCCCACGGAGGACTAGCCACTTGGGGTAGATCTTCACAAGTAGGCGATCTCCTTGCCCTACAAACTTCTTGGTTCAACTCCACATCTTGACGGAGGCCCCAAGGACACCAACCAATCTAGGAGGCACCACCTCCAAAAGGTAATAGATGGTGTTGGTGATGATGAACCTTGCTCTTGTGCTTCAAATGATAATCTCCCCAACACTCAACTCTCCTCACCGATTTGGCTGTGGTGGAAGAAAGGATTGAGTGGAAAGCAACTTGGGAAGGCTAGAGATCAAGCTTCATATGGTGGGAGGGAGCAACTTGATCTCAACACAAGGGTAGGTAGTTTTCCTTAAATGTAAGGTAGGAGTGGTAGTTCTTCTCGATGGCCTTCCACCTAATGAAGGGGGTGGAGGGGTATTTATAGCCTCCACACAAAATCCAACCATTACAACATTTGACCAATTTGGCCGACTTGTTACAACCGTGAGACCGAAAGTTCAAATTTTGGAACGTTGGGATTTTCTGGGACCAAAATACAATCTTTGAGTCCGATTCTTCCAAAGACTAGGGTTTGCCAATCTTGGGACCGATTTTATCATCTTGGTGACACCGATTTGATGAGAAGGTTACGTTGGAACACTAGTTTGTGAGACCAGTTCTAAATCGAAAATCCAAATTTCTAGGGTTTGGCTATATGGCGAGGTGGTTCATTCTTGCAGGATGAAGTTTATGGAATCGGTGGGACCAGATTACTTATGAGTGTATATTGGAATGAAAGATTGTTGATAGTTTGGGAGATATATCACTAAGCACTTTGAGCAACCAGAATTAACATAACCTCATCCCCTTTAATAGTATTGGCTTTCCTATGGACTCAATGTGATCTTGGGTCACTAAACCAAAAATGGAGTCTTGAGCTTTTGCCAATGCTTTTAGCATTTTGAGGGGTCCATTTTCAAATAGCCATACCCATATCAATCAACTTTCCAAATGATTCTCAAGAAACTATTAGTTCAATGATATATATTTGTTATTAATTACCAAAACCACCCGGGATTAGTTGCACTTTCAATCTCCCCTTTTGGTAATTGATGACAACATATAGATCAAAGTTCAAAATGATATAATCAATGAATAATATTGTGTTGAGAAGTATGTGATAAGCAAGAGCCCCCTAAATTTGTGCATTATTTAAGATTTTGCTTGAATGCAAATGCACAATCGATTAGGATCATGGGTCACTCTTCCATGTCACATACATCTTGGTGGGGCATTAATGATAAGAATGAATAATGCACCCAATCACCAAGACATGAGTAAATGGTCATACAAGATATGAATAGCATTGATAAGCATTAAGCACACATTAAGGCATAGTACACCAAGCACTCATCAAAGTAGAGAAACGAGTATCAAACACACTAAATGTCTTGAAAATCTCAAAAGTATCTCAAAAGACCAAATGAACGAAGAGCAAAAGCCAAAGACAAAGCACTCTCTCAAGTCCTATGATCTATAATTTTCCCCTTTGGCAACAAGTTAAAAAGTTCGAAGGTATAGAGAAACGCCACTAGGGACTCGCCGGGCCCCCGCCGTGATGGAGTTGAGATGGCGATCCCAAAGGCTTCAATGTCTGGAGCCGGAGGATTGGTCACCGGAGGAGCCGGAACCGATGGAGTGAGGAGGCCGAGGCTGGCCCGTGTCTGCCACGAATAGCACTGATCGGGTCTGTAGGAACCGAGCAGGTTCATAATCATCCCGACTAGGTCATCCCGATTCCTTCATGAGCTCTTCCTTCCCTTTGCTTCCTCGAACCCGCTTGTGACGTCTTGCACTTCACCACTTTGACATCCAGAGCATGGATCTTGTTTCAACAATCCTCTCAAGACTCTCCCCGAGATCGCAAATGCCGCCGTTGTTTCCTTCCGGTAGCTTCAAGGAGCTTTCCAACACTTTGGGTTTAGCGCCGCCGCCTTCCTTCGCTTTTAGCTTTCTTGGCAGCTTCGATTTGCTTGACCTTCAAGACGTTCATCCTCATCCATCACAACTTCATTGTCCTCTGCTCAAAGGGCAAGTGTGGTCTATCCAACAAGTATGCCGGCAAACTTGGCATTGATAAGCATCCAATGGGGCAAATCACATGACCCTTCTCCGTCAACCTTGATAGTCTCAACTATCGTTCCATCACCTTGAAAGGTGCCTTCGATCAAGTATATGCAATGTTGATAGAATACCTCCATCATGGATGATCTCCATTGGGCATCAAGGTATGCCTCAATTGTGTTAGTGGTAGGGAGACTGCTCGAGATGATACACCGATTTAGCCCAGATTTTACATCCTTGGTACCTCATTGTACATATTTTTCATAGACTCATGGTTCTTTTGGGAATTCCATAGACATCAACATCATCTTCTTAGGAGCATTCAGAATGCTGCCCATTCTTCAACAAATGAAGAGAATTTGGCCTTCAATCCATGGATCTTACCATCCGGATAGAAATGAGCGGCATAGAATTGCATGATCATTTCATCATTCCAACCGCCTCAAACAAATCAAAGAACACCACATGCAAGAAAGCTTTTGCACATGTGGAAAGAAGTCTCGGTTTTTCATATCAATGTATGCCCAAAAACATAGCAGTGTCCGCAAAATGGGCTTTTGTCCATTAGCAAGCCTCATAGAAGTCTTGCTGCTTCTGTGGAACCTTGATCTACCAAATCCTTCTTCCAAAGATATGGATCAGCTTGTTCCATAGCCCGAGACCTTTATCTTTCTTTCCTTCATGTTTTCAGAGGATGAGCATCATTGTGAATTGGCACTCAAAGTTTCAGAAACAGTGCCTCATCATCCGACCACCGGTGGCACTTGTATTTTTCTTTCTGTCGATTTCCATTTTTTGGGCTTGGCAAAAGGGGCTTGAGCTGCCTTTCCGGAGGATTTGGACTTGAAGGTGCTCCTGCCGATGGCATCACCCATGAACTTAGACTTGGGAGGAGGTCGGAACCCTCATCATCATCATCACCGCCGCTTCATCATGCACAACCTTTCCTCTTGGAAGTTTTTTCACCTTTCAAGTTTCCCTTTCCATACTCAGCTTTGGCAACAAGGGACTTCCACTTTACGGTGCCTTTCTTGGTTTGCGCCCTTGATGCTTTTGGCAACCACTTTCTTTGGCTTGGAGGAAATCTTTCCTCATATGAAATCGAATCTTCATCGAATTCTTCCCCGGCCTGGTGGCTGCAGGAGGCAAACCACTTGGTGTCCTTTCACCATCATCCAAAAGTTGCCGCCCGACTAGTGCCCGCCTCGAATTTCAGCAATTGGTGATTCGACTGCTCGCTGTCACCGCATCCCATTCGACAACCCGTGAATAGATTAGGTGTAGGCAGTAGAAGAGTTATCACAAACGCGAAGATTTTAAAAAAATGAGTTCAAATTTTAGTTTTAGGTTTTCAAATTTTTCGTCGCCGAGCAAAATTCGTGAATCCAAGTGTTAAAAGAACCATTCACACCACTTTCGTTGGACCAAATGGGTTTCCCTTGCCGAAAACACTAGGGTTTCACTAAACTCATTTCGTCACACCGATTTGCCAACTCGTGGACCGAAGGTGCAATGGCCGAGGCCAAATCGGTCATACCGAGAATGTAGAATCGGTCTCACCGAGATGTTTCGGGGAAACCTAACCCAAAACTTTTACTCAATTTCGCTCAAAGAACTAATCAGGATAGGAAGATCTCCGTGGCAAGATGTGGCAAACCAATCGCAAAATCGGAGGTTGAAGACGAGAGGATCAAACTCACCCTAACTTGGTGGAGTTTTCACGGCGCAACGGGCGAGAGAATGTCCGTGACGGCGACGGAGACCTGGGCGGGGCGCAACGACGAGGAGACGATCCGGAGACCACGGCGACGGCAAAGAAGGGGTTTGGGGGAGGCTTTAAGTAGGAATCAACGCCCGCCTCGGAATATATATACCTTTAGGGTTTGGGACCGAGTTAAACTCGGGGCACCGAGATGGATAAGCAAGGCTAACACTCGTCACCAGTACAACTCGGTTTCACCGAGGTGAAAACCTAGATCAATCCAAGTGCTTTTGTGACCGAGTTTGAGTGGGTTGGTCCGACCAAATTACTTAGAAGGTTTTGGGTTGCTTTTGACGATCGGTGGCCCGAAGTGCCTCACCTGGGTCCCAAAAAGACTTGTTCAAAGTTTGTGATATAAGCATGAATAGAATTTGAGACAAGAAAGCATAGATAGCTAGGGAGGATTTAGGCATTCCATCCATTTGGTCGAAAATCCAAAAGACCAAAGCAACAAATGGATGTCCTCAATGGATAAAATCATGCATCCAACATGCTCACACAAAAGATAGCAAATGAAATATGTTCAAACATGCACAATCAAAACTCTAGCTACTATCACACAATTTGTCGATGACTAGGTCATCTTATATGAGTATATTGACTTAGGAGTCAAATGAGAACATTTGATCATAGGTCATACTCATCGCTTAAGCAAAGGGGTTACCACTTTACATAAAGCATTGATGTGTTCACATCATTTGAAGATGCTTTAGCTCAATTTTTAGAAAAGCCCCCTAGATGTGAGAACCCTTTAAAGGGTCAAACTAACCTTGGGTTGTCGAGAAGACTTCATGTAGATGTTGAAGATGTGGATCCAATGTTGATGAAGATCATCAAGAGTTGGGAGCAATCCTTTGATTCGGGCACTTTCAATACCTACATGGGTTAGTCCCACAAGGAACAAACAAGGATATCCATGGACATAGATTGAAGTTCACAAAGATGATGTCCATGAAAGCAATGATTACCTTGTCCCTTGACTTACCAACAAGAGGGTTTGGACTCCATGAACTAGTGCAAGATGTGGAAGTTGATTGCAAAGTCCTTGCCAAAATGAATGGAGTGAAGTATGTTCGGAGTCACCCTCAAGAACTCTTAGTTTTTTCTCTTCGATCCACATCATCTTGATGGGAACCTTGGGGTTGTGTTGAGGAAGTAGAACTTGACGTTCCTTGGGAACCCACTTGACCATGGCTTTAGGTGCTTCAATGAATGCATCAATCTCCTCTGAAGCTTGTCCTTGCCTTTAGCTTGTGGTCTTGTGGTGGAAGATCATCTTGAGCTTGTTCCACATTGGAAGAAGTAGGATCATACTTCTTTTGGAAAAAGGGGATATCGACCTTCTTCCCATTCAACACCTCGGCGAACTTTCGTCAAAACCAATTCCTTGATTCTTCCGTGCCTTTTGTTTTAACAATTTCTCAAAGTTCTTGCTTCCGCAAGGCTTTGTAGACACCTTTCTATAATCCCTTTCAATAAACTATTTTTTGCTCAAGTGTAACTTGGCTTGAAACATTGTTAGTGGAATCAAGAGAACTACTAAAAAATATTGATTTAGATGGTTATTGTTACTACTAGATGAAGAATTTTTCTTATGCTTGTCATGCTTAGTTTTAATAGGTGGCAAGAAATTAGACAAGAGAAGTCGTTCAAGATATGAAAACTCTTCTTCAAGATCGCCATTGATAGCTTTTAGAAACTCATGTTCTTGCTCTAGATTGAGCTTTAAGCGTGCTTCCGAGATCTTAGGAGCTCTATGATCTTCTTGAGTTGTTTCATGAGCTAACTTAAGAGTGTTTAGTTCTTTAGTTAGACGCCAATCTCCTTCATAGCATTGTCATTAATTTTCTCGACTTTTAAAGACTACTAGCATGTTCATCATTACTCTCACTAGATTTGTCATTAAAAGCTCATCTTCACCAAGCAAGTCATCCTCATCACTATCAAAGTCAATAAATTGGGTGTGATACCGGGGCCTTTAGCCATGAAGCATCTTCCACCCTCATTTGGTGAATCAAATAAGTCATAGGAGTTGGAGTTGGAGGACACGAGAGCAAGACCGCAACACCTTCATCTTGACAGAGTGGAGTTGGAGTGATAGCTTTTTCGAGTGATTTTTGGGAGTCGGAGCCGAGACCCATTCACCTACATGAGCTTGATGTTTTCTTCTTGTGTAGCTCCTTGATGACTTGTCTTTCCTCCCTAACCTTGCTTCTCCGAGAGGATCTTCGCTCAAACGATCATCTCTACCCTTCTTTTCCGAGGTGACTCTTTCGAGCTTCTTCTTCTTGGAGATTCTTCTTCTCTTGGGGGAGCCAACATTCATTTGAGTAGTGTCCGGTCTTCCACAATTGTAGCGCCGATCACGACTAGAAGATCTTTTTCATCATATGATCTAGACTTTGAGCTTTTTCCTTGCTTCTACTCTTGTAGAATTTGTCAGTTCTTCACCATTAGGCTTATCTCTTCATTGGAAACTAGCTTGTCACTTGAGGTTGTGGGAGCATCAATTGTAGCTTTGTAAGCACCACTTGACTTGTTGTGAAGCTCTTCCTTATCTTTAAGTGTCATCTCATGAGCAACAATTCTTCCAATGACTTCGAGGCTTGAGACTTGTAGTTTGGCATCATTTGGATCAGTGCACACGGGTCATACTTTCCATCCAAAGCTCAGAATCTTCTTGATGATGAATCGGTCGGTCATTTCTTCCTTCCTGCCCAATCTCATTTGTGATGAGAGGCCTAGAGTACATTTCAAATTCTTCACCTTCCTTCATCTTGAACTTGTCAAGTTACCTTGAAGAACATCTAGCTTTGATTCCTTCACGGACTCGTACCTTCGCATTTCACCAAAGTATCCCAAATCTCTTTCATTCTCAAGGTGATTTTGTTGAACCTCGACACAAAGCATTGAAGAGAATGTCAAAGCTTGAGCATTGTTTTGCAACATCCGAATCATCCGCTTATAGCTTCCGATCCAACTTTTCCCCTCAAGAACTCACCTTGCAAGCCAACAAAATAATGCCCCATGCGTGGTTATGTCCAAGAATATGCATTTTCATTTTATGCCCAACTAGCAAAGTTTGAACCATCAAAGTAAGGACCCATTAAAATTACCTCACTAGCCCATATTCCTAGGTTGTGAAACGCTTATGGAGTCCAATGCAATGGAAACCAATACAAGGAGACCAAAGCTCAACCACTTGTAGGATCGAAAATGTCTAGAGGGGGGTGATTAGACTACTTGACAATATAAAAATCAGCCTTTGATAAAGACAAGTTTTTGGCAAGTTCACAATGATGATCAAGTCAAGTATCACCACACATGCAATTTAGAGTATTGGGCGGAAAGTAAATTGCAAAGAAAGAGGGTGGAGAAGAGCAAACGAATTTGGAGACACGGAGATTTTTCTCGGGTTCCGAAGGGGGTGCTATCGCCAATCCACGCTGATGGAGACTTCAACCCACGGAGGGTAACCCAGAGTCCACGGAGGGCTCCACCCCAAGGGTCCACGAAGAAGCAACCTTGTCTATGCCATCATGGCATACGCCCACGGAGGACTAGCCTTACTGGGAGATCCACAAGTAGGCGATCTCCTTGCCCTTACAAACTTCTTGGTTCAACTCCACATCTTGACGGAGGCTCCCCACACCAACCAATCTAGGAGGCACCACCTCCAAAAGGTAATAGATGGTGTTGGTGATGATGAACTTTTCTTGTGTTCAAATGATAATCTCCCCAACACTCAACTCTCCTCACGATTTGGCTTGGTGGAAGAAAGGATTGGGAAAGCAACTTGGGAAGGCTAGAATCAAGCTTCATATGGTGGGGGGAGCAACTTGATCTCAACACAAAGGTAGTTTTCTTCTAAATGTAAGGTAGGAGTGGTAGTTCTTTCGATGGCCTTCCATGAATGAAGAGGGGTGGAGGGTTTTATAGCTCCACCAAAAATCCAACTGCTAACACATTTGACCAATTCGCGACCGTTGACAACCGGTGAGACCGAAAGTTCAAATCTTTGGAAGGGATTTTCGGGACCAAAATACAATCCTTGAGTCCGATTCTTCCAAAGACTAGGGTTTGCCAATCTGTGGACCGATTTATCATCTCGGTGACACCGATTTGATGAAGGGTTACGGTTAACACTAGTTTCGTGAGACCGAGTTCAATCGAAAATCCAAATTTCTAGGGTTTGGCTATATCGAGGTGGTTCATCTCGGGACTGAAGTTTATGGAATCGGTGGGACCGAGATTACTTATGAGTGTATATTGGAATGGAAGATTGCCGATAGTTTGGGAGATATATCACTAAGCACTTTGAGCAACCGATCATTAACATAACCTCATCCCTTTAATAGTATTGGCTTTCCTATGGACTCAATGTGATCTTGGATCACTAAACCAAAATGGAGTCTTGAGCTTTTGCCAATGCTTGCCTTTTAATTTTGAGGGGTCCACTTCTTAAATTGCCATACCCATATCAATGAATTTTCAAATGATTCTCAAGAAACTATTAGTTCAATGATATATATGTTGTTAAATTAAAAACCACCCGGGATTAGTTGACTTTCAATTTTTTGGTAATTGATGACAACATATAGATCAAAGCTTCGACAAATGATATAATCAATGAATAATATCGTCCTTTGAGAAGTATGGATAAGCAAGAGCTCCCAAATTTGTGCATTATTTAAGATTTGCTTGAATGCAAATGCACAACGAAGGAATGGGTCACTTTCCATGTCACATACATCTTGGTGGAGCCAAATGATAAGAATGAATAGCATGCACCAATCACCAAGACATGAGTAAATGGTCATACAAGATATGAATAGCATATGATAAGCATTAAACACATTAAGGCATAGAACCAAGCACTCATCAAAGTAGAGCAAACGAGTATCAAACACACAAATGTCTTAAAATCTCAAAAGTATCTCAAAGACCGCAATGAACGAAGAGCAAAAGCGAAAGACAAAGCACCTTCTCTCGAAGTCCTATGATCTTAACTTTTCCCCTTTAAAATTACCTTGAAGGATAGACTGCCCTAAAGGCCCCCGGGGTTGATGGAGTTGGATGGATGACCAAAGGCCACGATGTCCGTGGAGCTGGAGGAGGGTCACCGAGCCGAGCCGAACCATGGAGCTGAGGAGGGCCAGGTCGCCCCGTGTTCCACCGAATAGCAAATTTAACTGGGTCTAGGAACCCAGGTGCTAATCATCCGACTAGGTCATCCGATTCCTTCATGAGCTCTTTTCCTCCCTTTGCTTCCTCGAATTCCCCGCTTGTTGACGGTGATTGCATTCACCATTGACATCCAGAGGATCTTGTTTCAAATCCTTCAAGACTCTCCCGATCGCAAATCCCAAGGCTTGTTCAATTCCTTCAGCCGGGCGCTTCCAACACTTTGGTTTTTGGGCCCCTTCTTCCCTTTTAGCTTTTGCGCCGTTTTGACCTTCAAAGTTCATCCTCATCCATCACAACTTCATTGTCCTCATGCTCGGCGTGGCAAGGGGTTAAACAAGTAGGGCCCGTCAAACTTGGCATTGATAAGCATCCAATGCGGGCAAATCCCATGACCTCTTCCTTCCGTCCCTCTTGATAGTCTCAACTATCGGTCCATCACCTTGAAAGGTGCCTTCGATCAAGTATATAATGTTGATAGAATACCCCGATCCGGATGATCTCCGTTTGGGCATCAAGGTATGCCCTAATTGTGTTAGTGGTAGGGAGACCCCTGAGATGATACACGAGGAGCTTCCAGATTTCACATCCTTTGGTACCTCATTGTACATATTTTTCATAGACTCATGGTTCTTTTGGGAATTCCATAGACATCAACATCATTTCTTCACGGAGCATTCAAATTCCCATTCTTCAACAAATTGAAAGAATTTCCTTCACCATCCATGGATCTTACCATCCGGATAGAAATGGTTAGAATTGCATGATCATTTCATCATTCCAACTATCCCTCCCAACCACAAAACATGCAAAAGCTTCATGCACATGTGGAAAGAAGTCTCGGCTTATATCAATGTATGCCCAACAACATAGCAGTGTCCAAAATGGGCCTTCCAAGCACCCTCATAAAGTCTTGTGCCTCCGTGTGGAACCTTGATCACAAACCTTCTTCTCACAAAGATATGGATCATTGTTCCATAGCCTGAGACCTTTATCATTTCTTTCCTTCATGTTTTTTGGGATGAGCATCATTGTGAATTGGCACGACGGTTCCAAAATTTGGGCCTCATCATCCGACTCACGTGGCACTTTTTTCTTCTTCCGCGGGATGTTCCGAAGCTTTTCTTGGGCTTCAAAAGGTTTTTGAGCTGTTTATGGTTTGACTTGAAGGTGCTCCGCCTGATGGCATCACCCATGAACTTAGACTTCGAGGAGGGGCTGGAACTTCCTCATCATCATCATCATCCCCGCTTCATCATGCACAACCTCTTCCTCTTGGAAGTTTTTTCACCTTGCTCAAGTTTCTTCCATACTCCTTCTTGGCAAAAGGCTTTCACTTTATCTGCCTTTTCTTGGTTTTCGCCCTTGATGCTCTTTTTGGCAACCACTTTCCTTTGGCTTGGAGGAAATTCTTCCCACTATGAAATCGAATCTTCTTCATCAATTCTTCTTCCCGCCCCTGGCGCAGGAGGCAAACCACTTGGTGTGCCTTTCACCATCTAAAAGCATGCCCGGGACTGTGCCTCCGAATTTCAGAATTGGTGATTCGACTGTTTCGTCCCGGCATCCCATTCGAAACCCGTGAATAGATTAGGGTAGGCAGTAGAAGAGTTATCACAAATCAAAGATTTTAAAAAATGAGTTCAAATTTCAGTTTTAGGTTTTCGTATGCATTTTCCCGACCGAGTCTAAAATTTGGTGAATCCGGTCAAAAGAACCATTCACACCATTTCGTTGGACCGAAATGGGTTTCTTGCCAAAACACTAGGGTTTCACTAAACCTCATTTCGTCACACCATTTGCACAACCGTTGGACCGAAGGTGGAATGGCCGAGGCCAAATCGGTCATACCGAAATGTAGAATCGGTCTCACCGAGATGTGTTCCGGGAAACCTAACCCAAAACTTTACTCAATTTCGCTCAAAGAACTAATCAGATAGGAAGATCTCAAATGGCAAGTTGCTAGGCAAACCAATCATGCATAGAATCGGAGGTTGAAGACGAGGGATCAAACTCACCCTAACTTGGTGGAGTTTTCCGGCCGCCGGAGAGAATGTCCGCTGACGGCGAGGAGACCCCAGGGCCACAGTGACGAGAGACGATCCGAGACCACGACGGCAAAGAAGGGGTTTGGGGGAGCGAAGTAGGAATCAACGCCCCGCCCTGGATATATATACCTTTAGTCTGGGACCGAAGAAACCGGCACGAGATGGATAACCAAGGTTACACATTGTCACCGAAAGTACAACTCGGTTTCACCGAGGTGAAAACCAGATCAATCCAAGTGCTTGCTGGACCGAAGGGGTTGGTCTGACCAAATTACTTAGAAGGTTTTGGAAGTTAGGCTTGACGGATCGGTGGCCCGAAAGTCCTCACCCGTGGGTCCAAAAAGACTTGTTCAAAGTTTGTGATATAAGCATGAATAGAATTTGAGACAAGAAAAAGATAGCTAGGGAGATTTTGCCTTGTCCATCCATTTGGTCAAAAATCCAAAAAGACCAAAGCAACAAATGGATGTCCTCAATGGATAAAATCATGCATCCAACATGCTCACACAATAAGATAGCAAATGAAATATGTGTCAAACATCCACAATCAAAATCTAGCTACTATCACACAATTTGTCGATGACTAGGTCATTTTATATGAGTATATTGATTAGGAGTCAAATGAGAACATTTGATCATAGGTCATACTCATCGCTTAAGCACAAGTGGGGTTACCACTTTTACATAAAGCATTGATGTGTTCACATCATTTGAAGATGCTTTAGCTCAATTTTTAGAGCAAAGCTCCCTAGATGTGAGAACCCTTTAAAGGGTCAAACTAACCTTTTGTCGAGAAGACTTCATGTAGATTTGAAGATTGGATGCTCAATGTTGATGAAGATCATCAAGAGTTGGGAGCAACCTTTGATTGGCACTTTCAATACCTACATTTAGTCCCCAAGGAACAAACAAGGATATCCATGGACATAGATTGAAGTTCACAATAGATGATGTCCATGAAAGCAATGATTACCTTGTCCCTTGACTTACCAACAAGAGGGTTTTGACTCCATGAACTAGTGCAAGATGTGGAAGTTGATTGCACAAGTCCTGCCAAAATGAATGTGAGTGAAGTATCGAGTCACCCAAGAACTCTCTAGTTCTTTCCTTCGATCCACATCATCTTGATGGGAATCCTTGGGGTTTAGTTGAGCTTGAAGAAGTAGAACTTGACGATCCTTGGGAACCCACTTGACCATGGCTTTAGGTGCTTCAATGAATGCATCAATCTCCTCTTGGCTTGTCCTTGCCTTTTAGCTTGTGGTCTTGTGGTGGAAGATCATCTTGAGCTTGTTCCCATTGGAAGAAGTAGGATCATACTTCTCCTTTGAGAAACAAACTTTGGAGGGATATTGACCTTCTTCCCATTCAACACCTCGGCTTGAACTTTCGCCAAAACCAATTCCTTGATTCTTCCGTGCCTTCCCTTGTAACAATTTCTCAAAGTTCTTGCTTGCAAGGCTCTTGTAGACACCTTTCTATAACCTTTCAATAAACTATTTTTTCGTGTAACTTGGCTTGAAACATTGTTAGTGGAATCAAGAGAACTACTAGAAGTAACAATATTGATTTAGCATGGTTATTGTTTACTAGATGAAGAATTTTTCTTATGCTTGTCATGCTTAGTTTTAATAGGTGGCAAGAAATTAGACAAGAGAAGTCGTTTCAAGATATGAAGAACTCTTCTTTCAAGATCGCCATTGATAGCTTTTAGAAACTCATGTTCTTGCTCTAGATTGAGCTTTCGAGCTTTAGATCTTAGGAGCTCTATGATCTTCTTGAGTTGTTTCATGAGCTAACTTAAGAGTGTTTAGTTCTTTAGTTAGACGCCAATCTCCTTCATAGCATTGTCATTCATTTTCTCGACTTTTAAGACTACTAGCATGTTCATCATTACTTGGCTCACTAGATTTGTCATGTAAAAGCTCATCTTCACCAAGCAAGTCATCCTCATCACTATCAAAGTCAATAAATTGGGTGTGATACCGGGGCCTTTAGCCATGAAGCATCTTCCAACCCTCATTTGGTGAATCAAATAAGTCAAGGAGTTGGAGTTGGAGGAACAGAGCAAGACCGCAACACCTTCATCTTGACCTAGTCGGAGTTGGAGTGATAGCTTCTTTTCGAGGATTTTGAGTCGGAGCCGAGACCCATTCACCTACATGAGCTTGATGTTTTTTCTTGTGTAGCTCCTTGATGACTTGTCTTTCCCTCCTAATCCTTGCTTCTCCGAGAGGATCTTCGCTCATAACGATCATCTCTACTCCTTTCTCTTTCCGAGGTGACTTTTCTCTTGAGCTTCTTCTTCTTGGAGATTCTTCTTCTCTTGTGGGGAGCCAACATTCATTTGAGTAGTGTCCGGTCTTCCACAATTGTAGCAGTTTATCACGACTAGAAGATCTCTTTTCATCATATGATCTAGACTTTGAGCTTTTTCCTTGCTTCTACTTGTAGAATTTGTTGAAGTTCTTCACCATTAGGCTTTTCTTCATTGGAAACTAGCTTGTCACTTGAGGTTGTGGGAGCATCAATTGTAGCTTTGTAAGCACCACTTGACTTGTTGTGAAGCTCTTCCTTATCTTTAAGTGTCATCTCATGAGCAACAATTCTTCCAATGACTTTTAGGCTTGAGATTCTTGTTTTGGCATCATTTGGATCAAAGTGCACACGGTGTCATACTTTCCATCCAAAGCTCGAGAATCTTTTAATGATGAATCGGTCGGTCATTTCTTCGCCCTAAGGGTAATCTCATTTTGATGAGAGCAAGCCTAGAGTACATTTCAATTCTTCACCTTCCTTCATCTTGAACTTGTCAAGTGACCTTGGAACATCTAGCTTTGATTCCTCACGGACTCGGTACCTTCGCATTTCACCAAAGTATCCCAAATCTTTTGCATTCTCAAGACGGCTGATTTTGTTGAACTCCTCAGACACAAAGCATTGAAGAGAATGTCACAAGCTTGAGCATTGTTTTGCAACATCCGCAATCATCCCGAGCTTCACGATCCGAACTTTTCCTTTAAGAACTCACCTTGCAAGCCAACACAAATAATGCCCCATGCGTGGTTATGTCCAAGAATATGCATTTTCATTTTATGCTTCCAACTAGCAAAGTTTGAACCATCAAAGTAAGGACCCATTAAAATTACCTCACTAGACGCCATACCTCCTAGGTTGTGAAACCAAGCTTATGGAGTCCAATGCAATGGAAACCAATACAATGGAGACCAAAGCTCGATACCACTTGTAGGATCGAAATGTCTAGGGGGGTGATTAGACTACTTGACAATATAAAAATCAGCCTTTAGATAAAGACAAGTTTTTAAAGCCAAGTTGGCCCCCAAACAATTTAATTTTAAATTGAAGTAGTAAAGAGATGGGGCAAACGCAATTTGGAGACACGGAGATTTTTCTGGTCCGATAGGTGGTGCTATTGTAATCCACGCTGATGGAGACTTCAACCCACTGAGGGTGGCCAGAGTCCACGGAGGGCTCCACCCACAAGGGTCCACGAAGAAGCAACCTTGTCTATGCCA
>JAHHZJ010006473.1:0-13677 GCA_021437245.1 Aegilops speltoides | reverse complement strand
ATTCATACATAAACTTGATCATAAACCCAAATTCCGGATTCACAAACACACCGCAAAAATAGTTTACATCGAATAGATTCCACAAGATAGGGGGAGAACATAGTATTGAGATCCAAAACGAGAGAAGAAGCCATCTAGCTAATAACTATGGACCCGGAGGTCGGTAAACTACTCACAACTCATCGGAGGGGCAAGGATGTTGATGAGGGCCTCCATGGTTGATTCCTCCGCAAAGGTTTCGGAAGTAAGGTTACCGGTGGAAATTGTGTTTCGTGGTGCTCCGGATGTTTTGGGCACGAGGTATATATAGGAGGAAGAAGTACGCGGGCCCAAGGCCCAAGATAGGGGCACCAGGGGGGGCCTGTTGGAAATATGCCCTAGAGGCAATAATAAAAGTATTATTATATTTCAATGTTCATGATAATTGTCTTTTGTTCATGCTATAACAGATTATCCGGAATCGTAATACCGGTGAACACTTAGACCACAAATGTCCCTAGTGAGCCTCTAGTAGACTAGCTCAAGATCAACAGATAGTCATTTTCGATATGGACATTGGATGTCGTTGATAACGGATCACATCATTAGGAGAATGATGTGATGGACAAGACCCAATCCTGCATAGCATAAAAGATCGTGGGAGAAGTTTGCCAAGCAAGTTCTTTTCCCGACCATGAGATCGTAACTCCGCCTGAGGAGTGCCTTTGGTGTATCAAACGCACAACGAATCGGGTGACTATAAAGGTGCATTAGGTATTCCAAAGTATTCTGGTACACGGATCGAGATCGATTTGTCACCGATGACGGAGAGGTATCTCGGGCCCACTGTAATGCATCATCATTGAGCCGCGACCAAGGGACCACGGATTGCATTATAAGAAGTAAAGTGATTTCCGAAAGGACCGAACAAGGTATTGGGATACCAATCGAAGTCTCGCAAGTAACGCATCGATTGACAAAGGGAATTGCATTGTGGTTTGATCAATCTCGACATCGGGTTCAACCGGAAATCATCGGGAGCATGTGGAGCCAACATGGGTATCCGACTCCGTTGGTTATTGCCCGAGAGTCGCCCTCATTTCCCAGGTTCCAACCCGTAGGGTCTACACCTTAAGGTTCGGAGTTAGGTTAGTAGGAAGTCAAGATGTGACCCAATGTTGTTTGGAGTCCCGGATGAGATCCCTGATGTCACGAGGAGGGAATGGTCCGGAGGTAAAGAATAATAAAGGAAGTGGTATTTCGCCATCGAAAGTTTCGGTCTCCGAATGTACCGACCACCAAGGGTCCCGGGGTCCACCGGGGGGCCACCTATCCGAGGGGCGCTGAAGTGGGAGGAACCAGCCCATAGGGGCTGGTGCGCCTCAGGCCCACCTCCGCCTAGGGTTGAAACCCTAGCGGGGGGCCCCACTTGGCTTGGGGCACTCCACCCCGGTCCCGCCCTTGGAGATTGATTCCGTGGGCCGGTGGGGCCTATAAAGGGGGGGAGGGGGCTGCTGTACCCATCTCCAAGGCGCAGCCCCTCCCCCCAACACTTTTCCTCCGCAAGAGCTTGGCCCTGCGAGACCTCTCCACCATCACCACGCCGCAGGCCCGGGGGAGCTGTCTTCTCAACCCCCTTCCTCCTTGCTGGATCAAGACGGGGAGACGCCACTGTCCCGGGCCCGGTGTTGAACACGGAGGTGGTCGCTCAAAACTTCTCATTTGAACCGCTAGAGACTCCATATACCTTGAACCCAGGAAAATTTTAATTTTCCCAACCGCCCAAAACTCATAGATGGATCTTTGAAACCGAGGAAAATTTTAATTTTCCAACGCCCCAACAAAGGGCTCTGGCTAGGTTATGGGAGCCAATCACAGTAGAACCGTTTGGGCGCTGATTTGCATTTATTGCCTCCACTTTTTCTTGTAACGGTATTGGGGATGAAGGGCCAAAACCTTACAGAGCTTTTGTGAACCCCACCGCAAGATATTGCAAAGGTGGCCCCCCCCCCCCAAAAAAAAAAAAAACAAAACAATTTAAGAAAAGGGAAAACGCCTTTAAAACTTGGGGTTTTTTTTGCACATTGATCATGTGATTGATATGGCCGGTTGTGATGAATGATGAATTGTGATGTATGAGATCATGTTCTTGTAATAGGATTCACGATTGCATGTCGATGAGTATGACAACCGCAGGAGCCAAGGAGTTGTCTTTATTTTTGGGACCCCATTGAAGAACGCCATGTAAACTACTTTGCTTCATTACTAAACGCTGCTAGTCATAGAAGTAGAAGTAGTCGATGGACAACCTCATGAAGACACGATGATGGAGATCAATGATGGGATCGGTGTCAAGCCGGGACAAGATGATCATGGAGCCCCAAGATGGAGATCAATGGAGGTTGATGATATTGGCCATATCATGTCACAACTATATAATTGCATGTGATGTTTATTATGTTTATGCATCTTGTTTACTTAGGACGACGGTAGTAAATAAGATGATCCTTACAAAATTTCAAGAAGTGTTCTCCCTAACCTGCACCGCCTACAGGCCGTCATTCTAAGCACCATGTGATGATCGGGTGTGATGGATTCTTATGTTCACATACAACGGTGTAAGACATTACACAAATAAAACACTTATGGTTAACTTGACGAGCCTAGCATGTGCGTATATGGCCTCGAACACGGAGACCAAAGGTCGTAACACGAGTCGTATGGAAGATACGATCAACATGAAGATGTTCACCGACGATGACTAGTCCGTCTCACGTGATGATCGGACACGGCTAGTCGACTGATCGGTAACACTTAGATGACTAGAGGGATGTCTAATCTAAGGGAGTTCATAATTTGATTAGAACTTTATTATCATGAACTTAGTCTAAAACCTTGCAAATATGTCTTGTAGATCAATGGCCAACGCTAATGTCAACATGAACTTCAACGCTGCTCCTAGAGAAAACCAAGTTGAAAGATGATGGCAGAACTATACGGATCGGGTCCTAACCCGAGGATCATCCTCATAGCCAGAAGCAATATGTCCTAGAAGGACCGCTAGGTGACGCCCTGTCCCTGCAGAACCAAGACGTTATGAACGCTTGGCAAGCTCGTGCTAATGATTACTCCCTCGCTCAAGGCGGCATGCTTTACAGCTTAGAACCGGGCTCCAAAAGCGCTTTGAGCATCACAGAGCATATGAGATGTTCAAGAGCTGAAACTAGTTTTCCAAGCTCATGCCCGGTCGAGGGATATGATGTCTCCGATAAGTTCTTAGCTTGTAAGATGGAGGAGAACATTCTCACAAGGAGCACATCCTCAAGATGTCCGTTGCACAACCGTATGACCCAAATTAACATTAACCTCCTGATGAGGCGGTCATCACGATGAATCCTCCAAGCTTCCCACCAAGCTACAAGAGCTTTGTGATGAACTACAACATGCAGGGATGGTAAAGACCATTCCTGAAGTGTTCTCGATGGTCAAAGCAGAGGCTGAAATCAAGAAAGAACATCAAGTGTTGATGGTCAATAAGACCACTAAGTTCAAGAAGGGCAAGGGTAAGAAGAATCAAGAAGGACGGCAAAGATATGCCTACCGCAAGCCAGCTTGCCGGAAGAAGTCAAAGAATGGACCCAAGCCCGAGATCGAGTGCTTTATTGGGAAGGGTCATCGAAGTTAAACCGCCCTAAATACTTAGCGGATAAGAAGGCCAAGAACACCAAAGGTATATTTGATATAATTGATGTGTACCTTACCGACTGTAGTAACTCCCGGTATTTGATACCGTTGTTGCTCATATTCAGAACTCACAGCAGAGCTGCGGAATAAACGGAGACCAAGGAAGGACGGTGACGATGCGCGCGGGAATGGTTCCAGAGTCGATGTGATCGCTGCCGGCACGCTGCTCTACATTTACCCACGGATTAGTTTTGAACCTTAATAATTGTTATTTAGTGCCATGTTTGAGCATGAACATTGTATCGGATCTCGCTTAATACGAGATGGCTACTCATTTAAGTCCGAGAATAATGGTTGTTCGATTATGAGAGATATGTTTTATGGTCATGTTCGATGGTCAATGGTTTATTCTTAATGAATCTCGAGCGTATTACACATGTTCATAGTGTGGATGCCAAAAGATGTAAAGTTGATAACGATAGTCCCACATATTGTGGCAATCGCCGCCTTTGGTCACAATGGTGTCAAGCGAAGAAGCTCCATGCCGATGGACTTTAGAGTCTCTTGATTATGAATCATTTGACACATGCTAACCATGCCTCTTAGGCAAATGACCAAGACTCGCTTCTCCGAACAATGGAGCGAGCAACCAACTTGTTGGAAATCATACATACCGATGTGCGGTCCAATGAGCGCTGAGGCTCAAGGAGGATATTGTTATGTTCTCACTCACCGATGACTTGAGTAGATACGGGTGTCTACTTAATGAAACACAAGTCCGAGACCTTTGAAAAGTTCAAGGAATTTCAGAGTGAGGTGGAGAATCAACGGACCGAAGATAAAGTTCCACGACGATCGGGAGGAGAATACTTAAGTCACAATTTGGTACACACTTAAGGAAATGTGGAATCGTTTCACAACTCACGCCCCGAACACCTCAAATAAAGGTGTCCGAACGCAATCGACTTATTGGATATGGTGGGTCTATGATGTCTCTTACCGATTTACGCTATCATTTTGGGGATACGCCTAGAGAAGCTACATTCACTTTAAATAGGGCACCGTAAACCGCTGAGACGACACCGTATGAATTATGGTTTGGGAAGAAACCTAAGTCGCTTCTAAAAGTTTGGGGATGCATGTTTATGTCAAGAAACTTCAACCCAAAAGCTCAACCCAAGTCAAAATGCGATTCAAGGATACCCAAGGAAACCGCTGGTATACCTTCTACTTAAGATCCAAGGCAAGATATTTGTTGGAACGGATGCTTTCGAAAAGAGTTTCTCAAAAGAAGTAAGTGGGGAAAGAACCTAAGTACTACCCCAACGGGAAAGTGAAAAGTAGAAACCGCTCCTGATTGAAAGTGCAACTAATCCCCGGTGGTTTTGGTAATTAATAAAACATATATATCATTGAACTAATAGTTTTTGAGAATCATTTCGAAAGTTCGGATATGGGTATGGCAAGGATCAAGAAGGGACCCCTAAATGCTAAGGCAAGCATTGGCAAAAGCTCAAGACTCCATTTTTGGTTTAGTGATCCAAGATCACATTGAGTCCATAGGAAAGCCAATACTATTAAAAAGGGGATGAGGTTATGATGATGATCCGTTGCTCAAAGTGCTTAGTGATACATCTCCTAAACTATCGAACCTCACCGCCATATACACCCATAAGTAATCTCGGTCCCACCGATATTCCAAACTCAACACCCGAGATGAACCACCCACCACAAACCAAACCCTAGAAATCTCGGATTTTCCGACTAACTCGGTCTCACCAAACTTGAGTTGCCAAGACCAGAATCTTCACAATCAAATCGGTGTCACCGAGATGATGAAGTCGGTCCCACCGAGATTGGCAAGCTTTGTCTTTGCAGAATCGGACTAACCGAGTTTATTTTCGGTCCCATCGAAAATCCCAACGCTCACATGATTTGAACTTTTGGTCTCACCGAGTTGTAACTTCGGTCCCACCGGATTGGTCAAATGTGTGTAACGGTTGGATTTTGTGGGAGGCTATAAATACCCTCCACCCCTCTTCATTCGTGGAGAGAGCCATCAAAGAACTACCACTCCTACCTTACATTTTCGAGAAGAGAACTACCTACCCTTGTGTTGAGATCAAGTTGCTCCACTCCCACCATATGAAGCTTGATCTCTAGCCTTCCAAGTTGCTTTCCACTCAATCCTTTCTTCCACCACAGCCCAAATGTGAGGAGAGTTGAGTGTTGGGGAGATTATCAGGCACAAGAGCAAGGAGTTCATCATCATCAACACCATCTATTACCTTTTGGAGGGTGGGCCTCCTAGATTGGTTAGGTGTCGCTTGGGAGCCTCCACGAGATGTGGAGTTGAACCAAGAAGTTTGTAGGGCAAGGAGATCCCTTACTTGGAAGATCTACCCCAGTAAGGCTACCTCCTGGAGGCCATGATGGCATAGACAAGGTTGCTTCTTCGTGGACCCTTCGTGGGTGGAGCCTCCGTGGACTCTCGCACCTGCTACCTCCTGGGTTGAAGTTCCATCAACGGGAAGTACGATAGCACCACCTATCGGAACCACGAGAAAAATCACCGCTTCCCAAAATTGCCTTGCTCTTCTCCACCTCTCTTTACTACATGTGCAATTTACTTTCCCTTATACTCTAGAATTGCATGTAGGGTGATATTGACTTGATCATAATTGTGAATCTGCCAAAACTTGTCCTTGTCAAAAGGCATAATTTTTATATTGTCAAGTAGTCTAACCCCCCCTCTAGACATACTTTCGATCCTACAAGTGGTATCGGAGCCAAGTTTCCATTTATTGGTCTCCATTGCATTGACTCCAAAGCTTGGTTTCACAACCAGGAGAGTATGGCGCCTAGTGAGGGTAATTTTCAGAGGTCCTTACTTTGATGGTACAAATTTTGCTAGTTGGAAGCATAAAATGAAAATGCATATTCTTGGCCATAACCCACCGATGGGGCATTATTTGTGTTGGTATGCAAGGTGAATTCTTCGAGGAAGGAAAAGTTCCTGGATCGTGAAGCTACAACGGAAGAATTTGGATGTTGCAAAACAATGCTCAAGCTTGTGACATTCTCTTCAATGCCTTGTGTCCCGAGGAGTTCAACAAAATCAGCCGCCTTGAGAATGCAAAAGAGATTTGGGATACTTTGGAAATGCACGAAGGTACCGAGTCCGGAAGGAATCAAAGCTAGATGTTCTTCAAGGTCAACTTGACAAGTTCAAGATGAAGGAAGGTGAAGGAGTCGCGAATGTACTCTAGGCTTGCTCCATCACCAATGAGATTTTAGGAAGCCAAGAAATGACCAACCGATTCATCATCAAGAAATTCTCGAGCTTTGGATGGAAAGTATGACACCGGCACTTTGATCCAAATGATGCCAAACTACAAGAATCTGCCAACCCAAGTCATTGGAAGAATTGTTGCCATGAGATGACACTTAAAGGATAAGGAAGAGCTTCACAACAAGTCAAGTGGTGCTTAGAAAGCTACAAGTGATGCTCCCACAACCTCAAGTGACAAGCTAGTTTCCAATGAAGAGATAAGCCTAATGGTGAAGAACTTCAACAAATTCTACAAGAGTAGAAGCAAAGAGAGAAGCTCAAAGTCTAGATCATATGATGAAAAGAGATCTTCTAGTCGTGATCGAATCGCAAATTGTGGAAGACCCACACTACTCAAATGAGTGTTCGCTCCCCACAAGAGAAGAGAAGAATCTCCAAGAAGAAGAAGCTCAAGAGATGAGTCACCTGAAAGAGAGAAGGAGAGAGATGATCCAATGAACGAAGACCCTCCGGAGAAGCAAGGATTCGGAGAGGAAAGGCAAGTCATCAAGGAGCTACACAAGAAGAAAACATCAAGCTCATGTAGGTGAATGGGTCTCCAACCGACTCCCAATCAATCCGAAGAAGCTATCACTCCAACTCCGACTACAACCAAGATGAAGGTGTTGCGGCCTTGCTCTCGATCCTCCAACTCCAACTCCTATGACTTATTTGATTCACCAAATGAGGGAATTGGAAGATGCTTCATGGCTAAAGGCCCCAAGGTATCACACCCTGAATTCATTGACTTTGATAGTGATGAGGATGACTTGCTTGGTGAAGATGAGCTTTACGATAAATCCAATGAACCTAGTAAGATGAACATGCTAGTAGTCTTTATAGTCGGAAGAGTCGAATGACAATGCTATGAAGGAGATTGAGCCCAACTAAAGAACTAAACACTCTTAAGTTAGCTCATGAAACAACTCAAGAAGATCATAGAGGCTCCTAAGATCTCATGAGAAGCTACGCCGAGAAGCTCAATCTAGAGCAAGAACATGAGTTTCTAAAAGCAATCAATGACATCTTCAAAGAAGAGTTCTTCATATCTTGCCAAACGACTTCTCTTGTCTAATTTCTTGCCACCTATTAAAACTAAGCATGACAAGCATAAGAAAAATTCTTCATCTAGTAGTAAAATAACCATGCTAAATCCAATATTGTTGCTTCTAGTATTTTGATTCCACTAATGTTTCAAGCCAAGTTACACTTGAGCAAGAAAATAGTTTATTGAAAGGGATTATAGAGAAAGGTGTTCACAAGAGCCTTGGGAAGCAAGAACTTTGAGGAAATTGTTCGCAAGCAAGGAAGGCACCGAAGAATCAAGGAATTGGTTTTGAGGAAAGTTCAACGCCAAGGTGTTGAATGGGAAGAAGGTCAATATCCCACTCCAAAGTTTGTTTCTCAAAAGGAGAAGTATGATCCTACTTCTTCCAATGTGGAACAAGCACAAGATGACCTTCCACCACAAGACCACAAGCTAAAAGGCAAGGACAAGCTTCAAGAGGAGATTGATGCATTTATTGAAGCACCTGCCATGGTCAAGTGGGTTCCCAAGGAAACGCCAAGTTCTATTCACAAGCTCAACTACAACCCCAAGGATTCCCATCAAGATGATGTGGATCCCGAAGAAGAACTAGAGAGTTCTTGAGGGTGACTCCGCCAACATACTTCACTCACATTCATTTTGGCAAAAACTTGTGCAACCAACTTCCACATTGTGCACTAGTTCATGGAGTCACAAACCCTCTTGTTGGTAAGTCAAGGGACAAGGTTCATTGCTTTCATGGACATCATCTATTGTGAACTTCAATCTATGTCCATGGATATCCTTGTTTGTTCCTTGTGGGACTAACCCATGTAGGTATTGAAAGTCCCGAATCCAAAGGATTGCTCCCAACTCTTGATGGTCTTCATCAACATTGAGCATCCACATCTTCAACATCTACATGAAGTCTTCTACGACAACCCAAGGTTAGTTTGACCCTTTAAAAGGGGTTCTCACATCTAGGGGGAGCTTTGCTCTAAAGAATTGAGCTAAAGCATCTTCAAATGATGTGAACACATCAATGCTTTTGTAAAAGGGTAACCCCCTTGTTTAAACGATGAGTATGACCTATGATCAAATGTTCTCATTTGGCTCCTAAGTCAATATACTCATATAAAGATGACCTAGTCATCGACAAATTGTGTGATAGTAGCTAGAGTTTTGTTTGTGCATGTTTGACACATATTTCATTTGCTATCTTATTGTGTGAGCATGTTGGATGCATGATTTTATCCATTCAAGGACATCCATTTGTTGTTTTGGTCGTTTTGATTTTTCTGACCAAATGGATGGACAAGAATGCCTAAGTACCTCCCCTAGCTATCTATGCTTTCTTGTCTCAAATTCTATTCATGCTTACATCACAAACTTTGAACAAGTCATTTTTACCCTCCGAGTGAGGAGCACTTGAGCCACCGATCCGAAGGGCTAACTTCCAAAACCTTCTAAGTGAATTCGGTCGCACCAACTCACTCAAATTCGGTCGAACCGAAAACATTTAGAGATCTAGGTTTTCACCCGGTGAAACCGAAGGTGAATTTCGCGGATCAAGTGTATAACGTAGCTTATTCCAATCTTTGCCACCGAAGTTTTAAACCGGTCCCACCGCAAAAAGGGTAATATATCCGAGGGCCGCCGGCGATTTCTCCTTCAAACGCTTCCCCCAACCTTTTGCCCGCCGCTTTGGTCTCCGGATCGCCTCCGCCGTCAGGCGCCCGCCAGGTCTCCGGCCCCGCCAACGGACATCTTTCCCTGCCGCCGAGAGAAACTCCACCAAGTTAGGTGAGTTTTGATCCCACTGTTCCCATCTCCGATTCAATGCACGCTTGGTTTGCCTAGCATCTTGCCACGATTGAAATCTTCCTAACCAATTAGTTCGTTTGAAAGATTCGAGTAAAAGTTTTAGGGTTAGGTTTCCACAACAACTCTTGAGACCGATTTACATTTTCGGTATGACCGAGGCCTATGGCCATTGCACGCACCCTTCGGTCCAACCGAAGTTGTGCAAATCGGTGTGACCGTGGGAATTTGTGAAACCCTAGTGTTTTCGGCAGATCGAAACCCACTTCGTCCAACCAAAGTGGTGTGAATGTTTGTTGAACACTTGGATTCACCGAATTTTAAACCTCTCCACCAAACCGTGAAAACCTAATACTAGAATTTGAACCCATTTGTTTGCAAAAACTTAGTTGTGATAACTCTTCTACTCCGCCACACCTTATCTATTCACGGTTGTCACCATGTCGATGCCCGTGGCCGTAACAGGTGAGACACCTATAGCAGATATTCCGAGGGCACTAGTCCCGATCCCAAAGAATTTCATGATGATGGTGAGAGGAGTACACCAAGTGGTTTGCCTCCTGCAGCCACCGGCCGAAAGAAGAGGAACTCGATGAAGAAGACTCAGATTTTGTCGTTGAGGAAGAAGTCACCTCAAAGCCCAAGAGGAAAGTAGTTGCCAAAGAGACACAAGGTCACAGACTAAGAAGGGCACCAGAAAAGTCAAGGCCCAACCTGCTAAGAAGCTGAATTTGGAAGAAGCTGCAAGAAAGTGAAGAAAACTTCCAAGAGGAAGAGGTTAGTGCATGATGATGCAAAAGAGGAAGATGAGGATGAGGAAGCACCCCACCTCCCTGGCCAAGCTCATGGGTGATGCCATCCGGGCGGAGCCACTTCAAAGCCCAAGCAATGTGCTCCAACCAAGGCAGCTCCAAGAAAGCCTGCCGCCCAAGAAAACAACAGAAATTCCAAAGATCGAAAAGAACAAAGATGATGTGCCACCAACGGTCGATGATGAAGGACCAGTTTTGTAAACTTCTCCAAAACTGCCACTTCACAATGATGCTCATCCTCAAGCGAGAACATGAAGGAAAGGAAAGATAGAGGTCTCGGCTATGGAGACAAGCTGATCCATATGCCGGAGGAGAAGAACTGCCTGATCCCAGATTTCCACCGAGAGCAAAGCAGGATTTCTATGAGATCGGCCGATGGACAAGAAGCCCATAGGGCGATACAAGATATGTTGATTGGAAGTACATTGACAAGGAAGACACGAGATTTTTTCCACATGTGCATGGTTCACCGTGTGGTGTTGCAGATTTTGTAGGTCGGGTTGACAAAGGAAGATGAGATGATTATGCAATTCTATGCCAACCCATTTCTATCCAGATGGAAAGATTACATGGATGATAAGGTCAAAGATTTTCTTCATCTGGAAGAATGGGCAGAATTCAATGCTCCAAAGCCAAAGAGGAGATGGATGTTTATGGTATTCCAAAGAAGAACCATGAATCTATGAAGAATATGTACAAAGAGGTTCCAAAGGATTTGGGAACTGGAAGCTCGTGTACTATCTCTAGGCGTCTACCTACCACCAATACTATTCCGAGGCATACCTTGATGCCCAAGTTCGAGATCATCGCATGATCGAGGATACTTATCAACATGCTGCATATACTTGATGAGAAAGCACCCAAGGTGATGGACTTAATAGTAGAAACCATTAGGAGGATCAATGACCGAAAAGGTCATGGGATTTCCCGATATTCAGATGTTATCAATGCCAAGTTTGGCACGGGCACATTCTTGTTGGATAGAGAACACTTACCACCGCAAAGGGCATGAGGAAATGTTGTGGATGGATGAGGAGGATCCAACATCGCTTGAAGGTCAAGAAAGATTGAAGCCCCGGATAAGGAAGCAAAAGCAGAGCCTAAACCAAAGAGTGTTGGAGAGCACCCGAAGTTACCCAGGATTGAACAACGCCTGCCAAGATTGTAGCCTCGAGAGCCTAGAGGGATTTAAGACAAGATCCACCCCGATGTAAGCGATCAAGTGCAATTCACAACAAGCTTGAGGGATATTGAGGAAGAAAGAGGAAGAAGGAAGAGCTTATGCGTGAGATGAGGATGACTTAGTCCAGATGCTTATCAAACGCCCGTTCCCACAGACCCGATCACCGCTATTCCAAAAGACACCAGACTAACCAAGACCTCCCACACCCACGGGCCAACCCAGCCCAAAGGACTACCTCCAAAGTACATAAACTTGCCGATGCCATATCAACTCCAACATCAACCTGCAGAGGCCCAAAGAGTCCCAAAGGACGCTTAGCTCTTCCTTTTCGAATTTTTGGAACTTGTTGCCAAAGGGGAGAAATTGTATAGATCATAGGACTTCGAGAGAGAGTGTTGTTGTTTTTGGCTTTTGCTCTTTCTTTTTTTGTTTCTTTGAGATACTTTTGGTTTTCAAACTTTCGGTGTTTGATACTGCTTGATCCTACTTTAATGAGTGCTTTTTATGCTTTAATGTGTGCTTAATGCTTATCATATGCTATTCCTATCTTGTATGACCATTTACTCATGTCTTGGTGATTGGGGCATGCTATTCATTCTTACATTTTGTGCGCCCACCAAGATGTATGTGACATGGAAGAGTGACCCATGATCCTAATCAGGCATTTGCATTCAAACGCAAATCTTAAATAATGCACAAATTTAGGGGAGCTTTGCTTATCACATACTTCTCAAAGCAATATTATTCATTGATTATATCCTTTGCTTTTGATCTATATGTTGTCATCAATTACCAAAAAGGGGAGATTGAAAGTGCAACTAATCCCGGGGTTTTGGTAATTAATAAAACATATATATCATTGAACTAATAGTTCTTGAGAATCATTTAAAAGTTTAGTGATATGGGTATGGCAAGGAATGAAGAAGTGGACCCTCAAAATGCTAAGGCAAGATTGGCAAAAGCTCAAGACTTATTTTTGGTTTAGTGATCCAAGATCACATTGAGTCCATAGGAAAGCCAATACTTTAAAAGGGGATGATGTTATGATGATGATCCGTTGCCAAAGTGCTTAGTGATACATCTCCTAAACTATCGAACTCTCACCCATATACACTCATAAGTAATCTCGTCCCACCGAATTCCAAACTCACCACACCGAGATGAACCACCTCACCACAAAGCCAAACCCTAGAAATCTCGGATTTTCCGATTCAACTCGGTCTCACCAAACTTGAGTCCAAGTTCAGCCTTTCACATCAAATCGGTGTCACCGAGATGATGAAGTCGGTCCCACCGAGATTGGCAAGCTCTTGTCTTTGAACGAACGGATAACCGAGTTTTTTTTGTCCCACCGAAAATCCCAACGCTCACATGATTTGAACTTTGGCTCACCGAGTTGTCAACTTTGGTCCCATCGAGATTGGTCAAATGTGTAACGGTTGATTTTTGTGGAGGCTATAAATACCTCCACCCCTCTTCATTCGTGGGAGAGCCATCGAAAGAACTACCACTCCTACCTTACATTTCCAGAAGAGAACTACCTACCCTTGTGTTGAGACAATTTCCACTCCCACCATATGAAGCTTGATCTCTAGCCTTCCGTTGCTTTCCACTCAATCCTTTCTTCCACCACAGCCAAATCAGGAGGGAGGTTGGGAGATTATCATTTGAAGCACAAGAGCAAGGAGTTCATCATCATCAACACCATCTATTACCTTTTGGAGGGTGGTGCCTTAGATTGGTTAGGTGTCGGGGAGCCTCCTCGAGATGTGGAGTTGAACCAAGAAGTTTGTGGGCAAGGAGATCGCCACTCGTGAAGATCTACCCAGTAAGGCCCCTA
>JAHHZJ010006472.1:0-11761 GCA_021437245.1 Aegilops speltoides | reverse complement strand
AGCCCTTGTGTTCGGCGCTAGTGCCGATCGCTTTGAAAACCCAACAATCCCTCGGTGTGATTTGCCTTCCGGGTACCGTGGATTTGATATCCACCCCGTAATTTTGTGTAGGTTAGACAGTCTGCCGCTGTCGCCCTGAGTGGTTGAGCTTATTATTTGGCCGTGAGCTTTTAAATCCGCGCGACCGCCGGTTTTTGGCTTTTTTCTTTATTCCGCTGCTCTTTTTTCTCTCGCTGCGGATTTTCCATTTCCATCTTGTATCTCGATGTATTTGGGTCACTGGTGCTTCTTGCCAGCCAGTTATCCTCTCCTCGCACGTAGCGGTCATGAGGCTTGTTAATGCGGTCATTGTCCTGGTTTCTCTGGCCGAGTGTCAAGTAGCCATTCGTCCTCGGACATTGTGCTTAAAGGCTGCTAAGGCTTCAAAGGTCCCGGACAACACTATTTGGTTCTTTTGTAAGGAACCTGTTCCTGCATTTCCGCTACCGACTCTCCGGCTGTTGAGTTATGTGACTTAGGTCATCTGTGATCCGGAGGCCGGACATAAGTCCCTTGAAAATTTGCTTAAACGCTTCCTCGAGCTCTTCCCAACTTCCAACAAGATTTTCTCGGAGGCTTTTGAGCCAATGACGGCTGGCCCTTTGAGCTTGAGGGGTAGATATTTTATGGCGTGAGATCATCTCCTCCGCCATATGTATATGCAGTATATAGTCTTCATCCGCATCCGTGGTCCGTTGTTCCATCGTGAGGCTTCTATGTTTATGGGTTTAAACCTCGCCGAATTATGATCCAGACCTCACCCGGTGAAGCATAGTGGGTGCGCTACCGCATTTGTATCGCGTTGCTATCGCTTGACACTTGATGTGTTCCTTGCTTATTGGGGCTTTTTTGGGTCCAGATGGACCTGGCTGGGCCTTGACGGCGGGGCTCTATGGCTCCTCGCTTAATTCGAAGCAGCCTACCATTTGGGTAGCTCTTCGATTGGTACATTGTCGATTTATCTCAAGGGTTTTGAGTACTTTGCTCCATCTTATTCGGAGCGCTGCCTCCGCCGTGTTGAGCCTGCTTTTTCCTTCTTCAGCTTCTTGTCAGAGCGATGAGCCTCGCTTGAGAAGCTCTTGTTCGACGGGCTCCTCGAGTTCGCCGCCATTGGGACTTGTTTCGCCTTCAGAGGAGGTATATAGTTGTGATCCTCGACCTTTTCTTCCGCCGCCTTTCGTGAAGGCTTGCTTCTGATCCTCCGCTACCGAGTCTTGCCGAGGGGTTTGTCTTCGCACTCTCTCGGGTATTGTTATTTCGTGCGGAATCTCCATTCTTGTTGTGGCGGATTTAGAGCGGCGCCACGACGCCGCGCTTGGGCTGCTTTTAGAGAATCTTCTCCGCCGCTCGCCATCCCTTCTTTTGGGGTGTCCACCATGTAGACGCTATATGACGAGGTGGCCTTCCGCTGCCCCGTGGGCGCTGGGTCCTCGCTTCGCCTCCGCATCATCGTCCATAGCGCCGATGTCATCGGTCGTGAGTCTAGCATGTCTGTTAGATCTTCGGCAGTGGCTACAAAGCGGTGGTGGTGGGTCTCAATTTCTTCATCGTCCGGTCTCCAACCATCCTGGCCATAGTCCGCCAGATTCTCCCGATAGCGCAGAGATGCTTCAGAGAATTCCGGATATCGCCAAAGGCGTAGTGCCGAAAGATGTTCGCGGTGGTGAATTTCATAACCGGCGCCTAATCTGCTTAATTGGCAGGGGCGCGAGGCTCGGAGTCCGCGAGGAGTCCGCGCCGGGATCACGAAGTTTCGCAGGGACAAGATTGGTATTCGCCCATCGCCAGATGTTGAAGCCCCTGTGGCGGCGCTTATCCACCGCCTCGCCATGGGCAATCGCCCGCCAGTAGCCGAGCGATTCGAAAAGGGCCACCAGCAGCACGTCCGCGGCAGAGCTAGATCATGCCCATCGCCAGAAAAGCGCTATTGTGGCTCGAGTCCGTCAAGATCAAGTCTCCGCGTCATCGGCCGAAGTTTAGTTAACTGACTCGACGCTGTGGGCGAAGCTGATTCGGCTCCAGATGGCTAAGAGAATTGCCCGCAGCAAAGCCGCCGAGTATGAAGATCCGTCCGGGAGAAAAGTCTCACCCTGACAGCGTTGATAGTTGAAGATGCCATCGAGCCTATCGGTGACAAATACGAGGAACTCTCAATGAAAGCACCATGTTTGTGTCAAACCGCGGATCTCGGTAGGGGGTCCCGAATCAGCGCCTAGGCGGATGGTAACAGGAGACGAGGGACACAATGTTTTTACCCTGGTTCAGGCCTCGATGCATTAATATTGATTGTACAAGAGTAGATCTACCACTGAGATCAAGGAGGCTAAACCCAGAAGCTAGCCTATGGTATGATTGTTGAGATAATGTTGTGTCTCTACGGATCAAAGCCCTCCGGGTTTATAGACACCGAGAGGCTAGGGTTACACGTAGTCGGTTACAATGGTAGGAGATCTACATATCCAGATTGCTGCTTGCCTTCCACACTGGAGAGTACCTTCCTATTACCGAGCCGAGTCTTCAATCTTCATCTTCGTAGTCCGCAACCGCGGATATTGATAGTCCGCTATCCGACACCCCTAGTCCAGACTCCTCAAACACCCTTCATTATGAACCCTGGGATTTCCAGGTACATGCATTGGTCTATCGTGGCGAAATGCCAATAACGGCAAGATCTCTCGGGATGTAGTATTGGGATTTGTAAACAACAAGAGACAATAAAAGGTTTACAGGGCTTAATTTAAAGAGAAACCTTGAGCGGGCCCCGCTGCACGCTGCCTTTTATCTCCGCAGCCGTGGTTCGAGGGCATATCCATCTAATGGTGTCTCGAAAATAAATCTCATGTAGAAGAGTATGACGTGAAGCGCATGAGTAGTAAAGTGTAAGACATGGCTTGTTATAAGGTCAAGCCAAATGTGGGGCTTATTAAATATCTATAGCCCCGGTGTCCTCTATGGATTACATGTATGGCTCCCAACTCAAGTTTATCCGGCCAACCTCATCTAACCATGTCCGTGGTCTTAACGCATCAATCATGCGCTCTCGATATTAGCGTCACATAAATCTCGGCCACAGAGCCGTCAAGATACTCTTCCGCCAAGGAGAACGCCTGAATTTCATATCTGTGATGATGCCACGCGGATCGGGCATCTTAAGTTTAAGGTAGGCGAAGCGGCATCAAGGCTGAAGCAGCGAAGGTCAGTTTCACGAGTTGAAGGAAATATGCCCTAGAGGCAATAATAAAGTTATTATTTATTTCCTTATATCATGATAAATGTTTATTATTCATGCTAGAATTGTATTAACCGAAACATAATACATGTGTGAATATATAGACAAACAGAGTGTCACTAGTATGTTTCTATTTGACTAGCTTGTTAATCAAAGATGGTTATGTTTCCTAACCATGAACAAGGAGTTGTTATTTGATTAACAAGGTCACATCATTAGTGAATGATCCGATTGATGACCCATTCCATTAGCTTAGCACCCATCGCTTAGTATGTTGCTATTGCTTTTATCCATGACTTATACATGTTCCTATAACTATGAGATTATGCAACCCTGCTACCGGAGGAACACTTTGGTACTACCAAACGCCACAACGAATCGGGTGATTATAAAGGAGTACTACAGTGTTCCAAAGGCGTATGTTGGGTTGGCGATTTCGAGATTAGGATTTGTCACTCCGATTGCCTGGAGAGGTATCTTCGCCCTTCGGTAATGCACATCACTTAAGCTCTTGCAAGCATTACAACTAATGAGTTAGTTGCAAGATGATGTATTACGGAACGAGTAAAGAGACTTGCCTAAGAACGAGATTGAACTAGGTATTGATACCGACGATCGAATCTCGCAAGTAACATACCGATGACAAAGGAACAACGTGTTGTTATGCGGTCCGACCGATAAAGATCTTCGAGAATATGTAGGAGCCAATATGGGCATCCGTGTCCCGCTTATTGGTTATTGACCCGAGACGGTTCCGGTCATGTCTACATTGTTCTCGAACCGTAGGGTCCGACGCTAAGGTTTCGGCGACGGTTATATTATGAGTTTATGTATTTTGATGTACCAAGGAGTTCGAGTCCCGGATGTGATCACGACATGACGAGGAGTCTCAAATGGTCGACATAAAGATTGATATATTGGACGGCTATATTCGACACCGAAAGGTTCCGAAGTTTTGAGAAAACCGGAGTGCCGAGGGGTTACCGAACCCGGCAAGTATTGGCCCAGCCAAGAGAGAGAGGTCAGACTGGGGAGAGGTGGTGGCGCCCCATGGGGAGTCCAGGACAGGAGGGGCGGCCCCCCTTCCTCCTCCTTCCTTCCTTCCTCCTTCCTAGTTGGATTAGAAAGGGAGTCCCACTCCCACCAGAGGAGGACTCTCCCTTGCGCCGCCCTAGGCCGGCCGCCTCCCTTGCTCCTTTATATACCAAGCAACCAGAACACACAAGTTGATCCTTGAGATCGCTCTTAGCCGTGGTGCGGTGCCCTCCATCATTCCACCTCGGCCATATCGAAGCGGTGCTTAGGCAAAGCCCCGCTGGTAGAACATCAAGATCGCTACCACGCCGCCATGCCGACGAACTCTCTCTCCCGAGCTTTGCCGATCGGAGCCCGAGGAGCATCACCGAGCTGTACGTGGTGTCAAGAACTCGGAGGCGCCGAGTAACGCGCTATCATGGATCGTGGAGAGAACGACGACTATTCCTCTACGCTGTGATCGCTTCCGCTCGTCTACGAGTATGAGACAACACTTCCTCTCGCTGCGCATCACCATGATCTGCATGTGCGAGGGAATTTTTTGAAACCACGCTCCCCAACAAAGGCATCCGAGCCTAGGTTTTATGGTTTGATGTTTTGCACGAGTAGAACACAAGTGAGTTGTGGATATATAAGTCACATGCCTACCAGCATGTCATACTTTGTTCAGCGGTATTGTGGAGATGAAGCGCCCGACCGATTACAGACGCTTACGCGAGACTGGTTTCACCGCTACGGCACCTGCGCTGTGTGATGGCGGTGTGTCTGCCTTCCCACTTTAGTTGAACCGAGGCATACGCTCGTCCCTTGGAGAAGGTTAAAACGGAGTCTATTTGACAAACTATCATTGTGGTTTTGATGCGAGGTAAGAACGGTTCTTGCTAAGCTTGAAGTAGCCATTGAAAATTTGCAACAACAAAGTAGAGGACGCCTAACTTGTTTTTTGCAGGTGGCATATTGATGATGATATGTACAAGACGATGATATATTTTATTGTATGAGATGACCATGCGTTTTGTAACCGGTTATCGCAATCGGCGGAGCCATATGGTTGTCGCCATATTGTATGAAATGCAAACGTTCGTAATTGCTTTACTTTATCACTAAGCGGTAGCGATAGTCGAGAAGCAATAGATGAATGAAACTACAACGATGCTAATACGATGGAGATCAAGGTGTCGCACCGTGATTTATGGTGATCACGATGGCAGCCCGGAGATGGAGATCACAAGCACAAGATGATGATGGCCATATCATATCACTTATATTGATTGCATGTGATGTTTATCCTTTATGCATCTTATTTTGCTTTGATCGATCGGTAGCATTTTAAGATGATCTCTCACCAAAATTATCAAGAAGTGTTCTTCCCGAGTATGCACCGCTGCAAAGTTCGTCGTGCCTCGAGACACCACGTGATGATCGGTGATAAGCTCCACGTCCATCTACAACGGGTGCAAAAGCCAGTTTTGCACACGAGAATCACTCAAGTTATACTTGATTTGTGCCCAGCATATGCGATATGGCCCGGAACACGGAGATTCGAAAGGTCGAGCGTGAATCATATAGTAGATATGATCAACATAAGATGTTCACCATTGAAAACTACTCCATCTCACGTGATGATCGGTTATGGTTTAGTTGATTTGGATCACGTGATCACTTAGATGACTAGAGAGATGTCTCCTCAAGGGGAGTTCTAAGTAATATGATTAATTGAACTTAAATTTACTGCGAACTTAGTACCGAGTAGTATCTTGCTTGTCTATGTTTGTTTGTAGATAGATGGCTCGTACGTTGTTCTCATTGAATTTTAATGCCTCCTGAGAAAGCAAAGTTGAAAGATGATGGTAGCAATTACATGGATTGGTCCGTAGATCTCGAGGATTATCATTGCTTATTGCATGTAAGAGTTATGTCCGAATGCACTGGGCTGTGCCAGTTCGTCATTATGCAATCGACGACGTTAAGAACGCTCAAGAGCAAAGTCGATGACTACTCTATAGTTCGCAAGGTGCCATGCTTTACGCTTAGAACTGGACTTCAACGATACGTTGAACGTCATGGAGCATAAGGAGATGTTCCAGAGTTGAAGATATTTCGCCGTAATGCCCGATTGAGAGATATGAAGTCTCCAATAAGTTCTATAGCTGTAAGATGGAGGAGAATAACTGTAAGCTGAGCACATACTCGTAATGTCTCGTATTATAATCACTTGATTCAACTGAGTTAATCTTCCGATGATTGTGTTATCGACAGAATTTTTCAATCATCACCTACCAAGCTACAAAGGCTTCTTGATGAACTATAATATAAGGTGATAGAAGACTATGCCTTAGTCTTCGCAGTATGCATGCTAAAGGTCATGGAGGTAGAAATCAAGAAGGAGCATCAAGTGTTGATGGTCAATAAGACCACTAGTTTCAAGAAGAAAGGCAAAGGGAAGAAGGGAATCTCAAGAAAAACAGTAAGCAAATGTTGTCGTCAGTCAGAAGAAACCAAAGTCCGACCCAAACCTCAACCGAAAAGCTTTACCGTAAGCGCATTCGGGTCACCTGAAGCGAACTGCCCAAGTATTTAAGGATAAGAAGGATGGCAAGAACAAAGGTATATGTGATATACATGTTATTGATGTGTATTTTACTAGAGCTCGCAGAGCACTGGTATTTGATAATCGGGTTCGTTCTATAATATTTGCAACCTCAAAATGGGACTACGGATTGCTTAATAATCGCAAAGGACGAGGTGAGATACGCGCCTGGAAATGGTTCCAAAGTTGATGTGATCGCGGTCAGCACGCCACCTTCTACATCTACCTTCGGATTAGTTTTAGACCCAATAATTGTTATTTGGTGCCGCTGAGCATGAACATATATCTCCTGGATCTTGTTTGATGTAGACGGTTATTCATTTAAATCGTAGAATAATGGTTGTTCTATTTATGATGAGTAATATCTTTTATGGTCATGCACCCCTTGAAGAGTGGTCTATTTTATTGAATCTCGATAGTAGTGATAATACATATTCATAATGTTGAAAACCAAAAGATGCAAAGTTGATAATGATAGTGCAACTTATTTGTGGCAATCGCCGCTTAGGGTTATATCGGTATAAAGCGCATGAAGAAACTCCATATCGATGGACTTTTGGAATCACTTGATTATGAATCACTTGGTACTTATAACCGTGGCCTCATGGGCAAGATGACTAAAACCCTGCTTCTGGAGATCGATGGAGCAGAGCAATGACGATTTGTTGGAAATCATACATGATGTATGTGGTCCGATGAATGAGTTGCGGCTCGTGGCTATATCATTATTTTCTCACCTTCATAGATGATTTGCAGTATATGGGTATATCTACTTAATGAAACACAAGTCTGAAACATTTGAAAGTTCAAAGAATTTCAGAGAGTGAAGTTGAAAATCATCGTGAATAAGAAAATAAAGTTTCTATGATCCGATCGTGGAGGAGAATATTTGAGTTACGAAGTTTGGTCTACATTTGAAACAATGCGGAATAGTTTCGCAGAATCACGCCCACCCTTAACATTACCACAGTAATGGTGTGTCCGAATCGAATCGTGATTTTACTAGATATGGTGCGCATCTATGATGTCTCTTACCGCATTTACCGCTATCGCTTGGGGGGTTATGCCTTTGAGACTACTGCATTCACGCCGAATAGAACACCATCAAAACTGCTGAGAGACGACACCTTATGAACTATGGTTTGGCAAGAAACCAAAGTTGTCGCTTTTAAAGTTTGGGGATGCGATGTTTATGAGAAAAGCTTCAACTCGATAAGCTCTAACCCAAATCGGAGAAATGTGTCTTCAGGATAGATACCCAAAGGAGATATTGGGTAACACCTTCTATCACAGATCCGAAGGCAAGACATTTGTTAAGAATGGATCCTTTCTAGAGAAGTAGTTTTCCTCAAAGAAGTGAGTGGAGGAAAGTAGAACTTGATGAGGTAATCTGCGCCTTTCTCCCTTATTGGAAAGTAGTTCATCAGTAAACCGTTTCAGGATATTCACACCAAATAGTGAGGAAGTTGATGATGTCGATCATGAAACTTCGATCAAGTTAATACGTAACCTCAGAGATCAACCAGAGTAAGATCCGCATCAGAGTGGTAATGTAATCTTTCCTCGAAGTCATGCTACTAGATCATGATGAACCCATTTAACTATGAAGAAGTTGATGGTGAGCCCAGATTCGCAAAATGGCTTGAGGCTGCGAAATCTGAGATGGGATCCAAGTATGAAAACAAAGTATGGACTTTGGTCGACTTGGCCCGAGGGTCGCAAGCAATAGCCAGAATAAATGGATCTTCAAGAAGACCGACCTGACAACGGTAATGGCCATCGTTTACAGCCTAGACTTGACGCGAAAGGGTTTTACGAAGTTCAAGGGATTGACTCACGGCGAGACCTTTCTCACCCGAGAGATGCTTAAGTCCTCTCTAATCATGTTAGCAATCATTGATTTTATGATTATGAAATTTGGCAAATGGATGTAAAGACCGTGATTCCTCGAATGGATTTCGAAGAAGAGTTGTATATGATGCAACCGTAAGGTTTTATCGATCCAAAGGAGCTATAAAAGTGCAAGCTCCAGCGATCCATTTATGGACGTGCAAGCATCTGAGTTGAATAAACGCTGATAGTGTGATCAAAGATTTGGCTTATATGCACTTTTGGAGAAGCCTGATTTACAAGAAAGTGAGGGATCAGTAGCATTTCTATATTATATGGATGACATATTAACTTGGAAATGATATAGAATTTCTGATAGCATAAAGGGATACTTGAATAAGAGTTTTTCAAAAGACCCTGGAAGCACATATTACATTCAAATCTATAGAGATAGATCAAGACGCTTAATTGACTTTCAAAGCATATTTTGACAAAATTTTGAAGAAGTTCAAATGGATCAAGCAAAGAAAGGGTTCTGCCTGTGTTACAAGTGTGAAGTTGAGTAAGACTCAATGCCGCACCACCGCAGAAGATAGAGAGAAAATGAAAGATGTTCCTTATGCCAGCCATAGGCTCTATCATGTATGCAATGTCAGGTACCATACCGATGTGTGCCTTGCTATAAGCTTAGCAGGAGGTAAAAGTAATCCAGAGTGGATCATCGACACGGTCAAGAACATCCTCAAATACCGAAAAGGACTAAGGATATGTTTTCGATATGGAGGTGACAAAGAGCTCATCGTGAATGGTTACGTTGATGCAAGTTTGACACCGATCCGGACGATTCTAAATCGCAAACCGGATAATGATTACACTAAACGAGGAGCCGCATTGGCTTCTAAACAAAGCATCGAAGGGATCTACATGTGAAGCGGAGTACATAGCAGCTTCGAAGCAGCTAATGAAGGAGTCTGATGAAGGAGTTCATATCCCATCTAGGTGTCATACCTAGTGCATCGGGTCCAATGAAAATCTTTGTGACAATATCGAGCAATTGCTTTAGCAAGGAATCCAGATTTCACAAGAGAACCAAACACATCAAGAGACGCTCAATTCCATCCGGACTTGGTCCGTGGGAGACATAGAGATTTGCAAGATACATACGGATCTAAATGTAGCGATTGCTGACTAAGCCTCTTCCATGAGCAAAACATGATCAACACCAAGACTCCATGGGTGTTAGAATCATTACTATGTAATCTAGATTATTGACTCTAGTGCAAGTGGGAGACTCAAGGAAATATGCCCTAGAGGCAATAATAAAGTTATTATTTATTTCTTATATCATGATAAATGTTTATTATTCATGCTAGAATTGTATTAACCGGAAACATAATACATGTGTGAATATATAGACAAACAGAGTGTCACTAGTATGCCTCTATTGACTAGCTTGTTAATCAAAGATGGTTATGTTTCCTAACCATGAACAAGGAGTTGTTATTTGATTAACAAGGTCACATCATTAGTTGAATGATCCGATTGACATGACCCATTCCATTAGCTTAGCACCCGATCGCTTAGTATGTTGCTATTGCTTTTATCCATGACTTATACATGTTCCTATAACTATGAGATTATGCAACTCCTGCCACCGGAGGAACACTTTGGTACTACCAAACGTCACAACGAATCGGGTGATTATAAAGGAGTACTACGTGTCTCCAAAGGCGATGTTGGGTTGGCGATTTCGAGATTAGGATTTGTCATCCGATTGCTCGGAGAGGTATCTCTGGCCCTCTCGGTAATGCACATCACTTAAGCCTTGTCAAGCATTACAACTAATGAGTTAGTTGTAGATGATGTATTACGAACGAGTAAAGAGACTTGCCGTAACGAGATTGAACTAGGTATTGATACCGACGATCGAATCTCGGCAAGTAACATACCGATGACAAAGGGAACAACGATGTTGTTATGCGGTCCGACCGATAAAGATCTTCGTAGAATATGTAGGAGCCAATATGGGCATCCAGGTCCCGCTATTGGTTATTGATCGGAGACGGTCTCGGTCATGTCTACATTGTTCTCGAACCGTAGGGTCCGCACGCTTAAGGTTTCGATGACGGTTATATTATGAGTTTGTGTATTTTGATGTACCAAGGAGTTCGAGTCCCTGATGTGATCACGACATGACGAGGAGTCTCAAATGGTCGAGACATAAAGATTGATATATTGGACGGCTATATTCGACACCGAAAGGTTCCGGAAGTTTCGGAGAAAATCGGAGTGCCGGAGGGGTTACCGAACCCCGGTAAGTAATGGGCCCATTGGGCCGAGAGGGAGAGAGAGGGCCACCAGAGGGTGGCCCCTCCCCCATGGGGAGTCCGAATAGACAAGGAGGGGGCGCGCCCTTCCTTCCCTCTCCCTCTCCTTCCTTCCTTCCTCCTTCCTAGTTGACTAGGAAAGGGGAGTCCTACTCCACTCAGGAGGAGGACTCCCTCCCTTGGCGCGCCTCCTAGGCCGCCTGCCCTCCCCTTGCTCCTTTATATACGGGCAGGGGCACCCTAGAACACACAAGTTGATCCTTGAGATCGCTCCTCAGCGCTGCGGTGCCCCTCCACCATATTCCACCTCGGTCATATCAGAAGCGGTGCTTAGGCAAAGCCCGCATCGGTAGAACATCAAGATCGCCACCACGCCTTATGCCGACGGAACTCTCTCCCGAGCTTTGCTGGATCGAGCCCGAGGAGCGCCACCGAGCTGACGGTGTCAAGAACTCGGAGGCGCCGGAGTAACGGCGCTGGATCGGTTGATCGCGAGGAGAACGACGACTACTTCCTCTACGCTAGATCGCTTCGCCTTGGTCTCACGAGGGTACATAGCAACACTCTCCCTCTCGCTGTATGCATCACCATGATCTTAGTGTGCGAGGAATTTTTTGAAATTACCGCCCCCAACCGAAAGCAATGCATGATAACCACTTTGAGGGGGAATGGGCAAAGTAGTTCTTTCAAGTTTCGGGGGCCAAAATTCCT
>JAHHZJ010006471.1:0-31304 GCA_021437245.1 Aegilops speltoides | reverse complement strand
AGATCCGATCCGGAAACGCGACGGTTGACTTTTTCCCCACCAAATCCACTAAGTCTTTTCCTCCATTGTTTTGTTGCATTTTCATCGGATCACATCTTTGCACCCGTGGTCTGCTTTTGGGCGGTATCATATCGATTGTTCGCTCGATGAGTACATCATTTCACCTCATTGCACCATTTTCATTTGAGCTCATCTTGATGCCCAAATGTCGTTGAAGGGGCTATGTGATGTTAGTTTCGCTTTCAATGTAACATGCACTTTTGTCATTTTGCCATGATTAATGTGTGCATCTTATGAACTTGAGCCCTACATATGTTTTGATCTATGCCATGCCAGCTTTACAGGTGTATGCCATGTATTTTGTGATCTCTGTGGTGACTAGCACAAGCATGCAAACTAGGGATGATAATGTTGTCGATTTCGAGAACTTAGTAATTTCACTAAGTCATGTCCCGTCATATTTTTATGCCATGTGTTCATGTTGTTACAGAGAGATCTATGCCCATTTGAGCATGATCAGAAGGGTGTTTTGAACATATGGATGTGCTCTATCCATCCATGCCTTTGTTGGAAATTATGGAGTAGTCTAGCATGTCATTTTCGTGTTTCTACTTTTGCTTCAAAATGTTTCCCTAAGATTGTTTACATGAGATTCAATTTTCACAAGGTTGTCAGAAGTTGATCCGTATGCTATGATGTTGTTCTTGCCATGTATAGCTTCTATGCCATGTCTTCTTGATGGGTGTATGCTTAGTTTATCATGAGATGCTCAGAGTGAGTGCATCGAGCTCACTTAACATGCCTAATTGTTATCCTGCTTTGCCATGTCCAGCTTTTTTCCGCTAAACGAGATCCGTAATGAAACTTGCTATGTTTACATGGGTGCCATCATATCCCGGTCCTTTTGGCTTATGGTCAGTAAGGACTTTGATCTATGCTTTGAGTAGATTCCGCCATGTCTTGTTTTGCTATTATAAGTTCCTCGTAGCTTGTTGTTTGCTTGCTCTAAACATGCCTTCCTCGATGTTAATTTCGCATACTAGTATTTTCACCAAGTCTCGTGAACCCGATATTTTTGCACTTTCACCATGCTTGATTGAGCCTCGTTATGATGTGATTTAGCGTAGCTCAATGTTCCTCTTTGTTAAGCATCTCCCGTAGATCAACGCCATATGCTTTGTTTTTATGATGGGTGTCAGAGCATAGTTTCTTGTTGCATGCTAAGTAGCATCGGTCGTTAAACGCAGATTCGCCATTCTTGTTTTGCTTGTCATTTGCAAACCGTGCATCCGATTCCGTGATCTTTATATCGATTTCAACCGAAATCATCTCATCTTTCCAGCGCATACTTGGTTTGCCAAGTTGATGCCCGGTTCATCATTTTCCTTCCGAGCACACATATGCATTGCATAGCACATCTCGTGATATCATGTCATGTATTGCATCATGTTGCTTGTGCATTGTTCCATGTTTGATTGTGGTTCCATTGCTTGTGTTCTTGCTTTGGGTAGAGCCGAGACGAGTACGCTAACGAGGAACCGTTGAGAACGCCACGAGGATCAAGCCTTTGACAACCCCGAGAACTTTGCTGCAAGATGACCATACCTTCGATATCACTTCTATCTTTGCTTGCTAGATGCTCGCTTCTTGCTATGCCCATGCTACATTACCTACCACTTGCTATATCATGCCACCCATATTGCCATGTCAAACCTCTAACCATCCTTTCCTAGCAAACCGTTGTTTGGCTATGTCACCGCTTTTGCTCAAATTCCTCTTATAGCGCTGTAGTTGCGTGAAGATGAAGTTTGTTCCTGGCCTAACATGGATAGTTTGGGATATCACAATATCTCCTGCTTAATTAATGCACCTTATATATTTGGTAAAGGGTGGAAGGCTCGCCTTATGCCCGGTGTTTTGTTCCACTCTTGCCACCCTAGTTTCCGCCATACCGTGTTATGTTCCTTGATTTTGTGTTCCTTACGCTTGGATTTATGGGACCCCCGTGATCGCTGAATAAAACTCCTCCAAAGAAGGCCCAACCTTGGTTTTACCATTTGTCACCTAAGCCTTTTTCCTTGGTTTTCGCGAGTCGAGGGTCATCTTTATTTACCCCCGCCGTTCTCTCGAGTGTTGGTCCAAACTAGAGCACCGTAGGACCATTCCTTGGCAACTTGGATTACGCTATACCAGACGCTTAGCTTATCCGGGCCCCGAGAACGAGATATGTGCAGCTCCTATCGGGATTTGTCGGCACACGGGTGGTCTTGCTGGTCTTGTTTTACCATTGTCGAAAATGTCATGAACTGGATCCGAGATCGATTGGGTCTTCCCGGAGAAGGTTTATCCTTCACACCGAGATCTTATGATGGGCTGTTAAATCCCGCAGGTATTATCTTTCAAAGCCGCCCGCAGCTTATGAGGCGACGGAATTTGTTAATGTCCGTTGTAGAAAACCCAAGTCGACCTTAATTAAAATACATCAACCGCTGAGGTAGTCATGGACGGTCCCTTCTGCGGAGTCCGGAAGTGAACACGGTGTTGGAGTTATGTTTGACGAGTAGTTTCAGGATCACTTCTGATCACTACTAGCTTCACGACGCGTTTTGCTTCTCTTTGTCGCTTCTTTTGCGATTGTAGCCACCATATACGCTTAAGTCGGCAAAGCAGCTCCACCTCATTACACCACCCTCTTCCCTTGCTTAAATAGTCTTGATCTCACGTGTGAGATTGAGTCCTCGTGGCTCAAAGATACTTCCAAAACCGCTTTGCGGTGCGCTTATGTTAATGAAAGGGTGACGAACTAAGCTCAAGGAGGAGCTCGTGAAGATCTTGCCTTTGTGTTGTTTCGCTCTAGTTGATCACTAGTGGAGCCCATTGGGGTCGATCGACCTTTGTCGATTTGGGGTTCTTTCTTTATTTTGGTCCGTAGTCGGACCTTGATTGTATCCGGATGATGTAATGCTTTATTCATGTAATTGTGTGAAGTGGCATTGTAAGCCAACTATGTATCTCTTTCCTTATGTATTACATGGGTTGTGTGAAGATTACCTCACTTATGACATTGCTTTCAATGCGTTATGCTCTAAGTCGGCTTCACACGGGAGATATAGCCGATCGAGGGCGCATAGCTTCCTTCCTTGTAACCGACTCCATGTAAACCCTAGCCCTCTCGTGTCTATATAAACCGGAGAGGTTGGTCCTTAGAAGGCCGATCACAATTACAATCATACCATCATAGGCTAGCTCTTAGGGTTTAGCCTCTACGATCTCGTGGTAGATCTACTCTTGTACTACCCATATCATCAATATTAATCAAGCAGAAGTAGGGTTTTACCTCCATCGAGAGGGCCCAACTCGGTAAACATCCGTGTCCCTTGCTTCCTACCATCAGCCTTGACACACGATCGACCCTACCGAGATCCGGTTTTGACACCGATAACGCAACAGCTCATTCGTGTCGATTGCGAAGCATATTGTATCGGGTATCATCATTGTTGGACCTTCCAAGAGGCGAAGAGCCAAGTGCAAGGTTCCCACAGTACAAACTGTTGAACCTCCCGAAGAGGCAAAGAGCCAAGCGCAAGGTTTTATAGAGTTGTCGCCCTAGTAGGAGTAATACAACTATAGCGTAATGATGCTACTGACGATGCCACCACGCCATCTATATCCAAAGCCGTCACCTTTTTCTATCAAAGAGCATGTTGGAGCCCATGCAACAACCACACAAGTTGCATGTACACATAACACACTTACTAGTAATAAATTCTAAAGGACAAATGCCAGTATGCCACACAAGTTCATCTCCACTTCATGTGATAAATTTGTGCACGACTAGTCCACATATATTCACAACGCTACCATTCACAATTTACCATACTCCACTTACACGTTATAGATGGGATCCATGTCCTCCTCCAGGTTCCAGTCCCAAGTGTTCTTCATAGATGGCATGATCCATAGCGATGGGCAACAGGAATCATTGTCGCAGCTTTCTAGTCGGGTTCCACACAATGGAGACTCATCCAAGCTAAAGCGGCATAAATTAGGGACAACGTGTCCCAGCATGTCGTTCATCTAGCGATGCACATCAAGACACAACCATGCTTCATGAATGGAAAGCCTTCAGGTCATGCACGGAAGGTAGCATCCGCTTCACAATGGGGTAGTTGTCCCCAATGAAAACGAGTACTTCCAAGAGTGTTCCTTGGCACCCACATAGCACCAGGGTTGAACTCTGCCATTCATCCGGTACACACGCTGATCTCAGATCCGACACTTGGTGACGCATATAGTCAAGGTCCATGCATAATAATGTTGTGCTCAAATATGGCGGTCAGTAATAGTATGCCGCAAATAGTACTACTCCGGTATAGAGGAAGTAAAATAACTGGCTTATTATATATAGCCACACTTGGCTACATGGATGAGATAATAAGACATGGAAAAACAAAAATGGTGGGAGCTATTGGTTTCAAGTCTTCAAGGGCCTAGCTAGCTATATGCATCCTCCATGGTAAAAAGTACTCCTACTAGTAATAGTAAGTAGTACAACAATGAAAGAGAAGGTGAGAAGGTTAAAAAATATACTACTAAATTGTACTACTAGTACAAGAAGCATGTCCGAGTCAAGAAAAGAAAATAACTAACAAGTACTACTCTACTACTCTAACACACAAAGAATGAGAAAATGGAACACCTGGGTAGATGGTGACTGTCCGATCATGGTAGATTGTATGACCATGTTGCACATCAGTGGTACCATGGGTAACGACTGCTAAAATAGTTGATCCCAATATGCCAAAGTTAGCTACAAGGTTCCAGGTTAGACCAAATCGCAGATGCAAATGCACATCCAGGATCGGCGATCTTATTTTGATCGGGGGTTGACTGGTCCCTACAAAATAATGGAGTACCATTAGGGATGCAAATGATGGTTTGTGCATTCCATTTGTAATCTCCCGTACTGTAGGATGGCAACCAGATGAAACAAGTCCCCTGGCTTGTCACCACGAAGAAGCGGCCTACATAGTGCACAACGCCTTCAATGTGTAGGGTACAAATCTGCTGGCCAACATGTGCCACTGCCATCGCTCTTGTATTAATGGAAATTTATGTCAACAATCGCAATGAGAGAGTAATCATCATAGCAGCTGCTTTTGTCGGCGGGTCCACAATTGTTATCTTCTTCAATCTCATGTAGGCATCATCATACGTATTCAAGCCCAGCCATTCAGAAGGCCGATCACAATGGTGGAGAAGGGTCTACGGAACGGCCGCACCATCGTGGATGTTGTGCAAAATGATGGTGGTATCCCCGAGGTATGCAAGCCAATCTTCATTGGCACCAACCCATACCTATATATAAGATGGTGGGCAGCGGACAAATTACGGATGGAATAACTTCGACTATTGTAGAATATAGACTACATGATCAAACTCCATGACCGACCTGCCATCGGACAAAATTCGACTACCTCTCAACGCTTCAACTCTAGCGGAGTCTACGCTAACCATGGCCAAGGAGCGGTGGGCTGTTTGAAGGATTATCCCATAGAATAACCTTCTCCTCGAGGACGATGAAGACCAACAAGCTTGGCCTTTTCCAAGCTTGTTTAAGCACTGCTCAAAAGTTGGTGCATGAAGCACCAGTCTTGCGGTGGTGAGGACATCGCGCGGCAATTTCTCCCAGAGGATCATCGCCCAAGGTCTCCCAAGCCCCGGCGAGGTGGAAACCGCCTCGAATCCATGGGAGCAGCGACGAACCCTTTGGTCTCTTAAGGGGAGGGAGCCAAGCGGAGGAGATAAGAGCTGAATCACAGGGACACGACAGTTTTACCTGTGTTCGGCCTCTCGATGGAGGTAAAACCCTACTCCCGCTTGATTGATATTGATGATATGGGTAGTACAAGAGTGGATCTACCACGAGATCAAGGAGGCTAAACCCTAGAAGCTAGCCTATGGTATGATTGTTGTTCTCCCTATGGACTAAAACCTCCGATTTATATAGACACCGGAAAGGGCTAGGTTACACAGAGTCGGTTACAATGGTACGAGATCTACATATCCATATTGCCAAGCTTGCCTTCCACGCCAAGGAAAGTCCCATCCCACGGGACTAAGTCTTCAATCTTGTATCTTCATAATCTTGGAGTCCGTCAATGATGATAGTTCGCTATCCCCGATATTGTCTTGCATTGCAAGGGGTTTCCTCCAAATAAAGAAGATTGTGAACACCAGATAGTGTCCGCTCAGAAAATAAATTCCACGACCAACGAGAGAGAATAATATTTACACAAGTTCAATCGCCGACGATTTTGTTGGGGATGTCACACCACAAAACCTTTACTCAAATCGCTTTTATTATTCCACCCGCTTGAAGGTTTCGGCACGCCTTGTCAAGGAGATCGTTCCCCTTATTCCGGATTCTCACAATACGGAGGGAACCCAAATGCCATTGATTGTGGCCTTTGGGAGATAAGTGAGTTTTACCAGTTAGGGGGACGATAGTTTCATCCGCCCATATAAGGGATAATGATCCACCTTTTTACCCACGCCTTCCCTTTTGTTATCCATCTCACAAGACTGAGCCCAAAACCAAGTCCGACATCTCACCTCGACCTTCCAACCATGTCCGGCGGAGGCAAGTGGATGGCCTCCTCCTTGGAGGGGCACATCACGCCTCACGGATATTTGTCCAAATGACATCCAAGCCCCCCCAAGGGCAACTCATTCACACCCCCGCCCCATGAGAGGGTGGTATTCTTCCCATTTCCTCCGGACGGGCTTCCCACCCAACCCTTTGTCCTTATGTTCTACTACGCCTAGATTTGATCCGCCCCATTTCATCCTCAACATCTCGGGCTTATCGCGGGAGAGGCCTTCTTTTGCCAGCCCCACTTGCTTGGGTTAAAGACCTTCAATGTCGTCAAGGTTGTGAAGGGCAGCGCGGAGTGGGAGGCGCCATGGTGGGCAAGATGCCCAACGCCACTTGGCTCGAGGGCACCTTCACGGAAACCATCAAAGGGGTGGCAATCGGGTGGTTCTACATCACCGAGCCAGGACTTCGAATGGGCCGGCCCCAATTCAGATCTGCATCCCAGCCTCACCGGAAAGAGAAGGCCGGGGTAATTCAAGAGCCGACCGATCCAATCGCCTCCGCACCGGAACAAGAAGCCGCTTGTCAACGAATCCGTGTTATGTTCATCCCCGGATTCTCCCCGCCAACAAAGGGACTTCAATTTGTGGAGTTTCATCCCGCAAAGACGATTTGAGCGGTTTCGATACTGAAAGATGCCTAGAAGGTGTTGTTCAAGGCGCCGAGGCCCCGGATCCCCATCAAGATCACGGATTCAGCTCGGCGCCCCGGGCGGGTAGGGGTTATCCTTTATGGGGCACCTGCTTATAGTTTGACTCTAGGGATCTAAACTCCCAATACCTTTTAAAGCCCTAGGAGACGCCCCAGTTAACCGTCCGCCCTTCCAAGACCCAATGCCCCTTGCAGGTTGCTGGTCCCACGCCTTAGGTGGTGCCGAAAGAAGGCCAAGAAGAAGGCCACGGAACCCGGAGGAGTTCCCGACGTCAGTGTTACGGATTCATCATCCGATGACTCGAGGCGACCTCCCACGAGGACAGGAGGAGAAAAGAGGCCCCCCCGGGGAGAAGAAGAGGAAGGCCTCCCAACAGGGAGGCCAAGGGTCCAAGAAGGGAAGGACCCTTCCCGGATTTCCGCCCACGCCGCAATGGCGATGAGGAGGGCCTCAAGGGGCCCCTGGATTGTAAATATCCACTCAATAACTCATAATTTTTTTTGTTGATAGCATCTTTAACGCCGATACAACCTCGTAGTCCGCCTAAGGATGATCTTCCCGCCCGAAGGGTCCTTGGGCACTTCGATGTGAATAGCATCACTTCCCCCTTTTCTCCCCGCGACGCCGACGACGGGCGAGGGGGATCCCGAAAGGGACCCACCAGAAGAGGGAGGCCCCGAGGTGCCGCAGGCAACCTCCCGGACTGGACGACTCGACCGAACCTTAAGTGGTTTCGAGTCCGGCGGGCCCCTTCGAAGAAGGGCAAGATTGTGACGCCGCAGCCTCTGCCCAACCGAGGCACGGATAACTTTGGAGGCGCCAACCGCTTCCATCAAAGAAAACACCGACGCCATGAGTGCGGTGATTCAAGGTTCCCACCAAAAGGGCCCGACGGCTCAAGCCTTCTAAAAAGCTTTGAGGTAAGAATTTTAAGATATGTAATATAATAAAGAAGAAAGCCCCGATGTTCGTTCTGTTCGAAAGAAAAGCCCAACCGAGGATCTAAAAGATATACGCAGGAGTCTTTAAAAATATGTCAATATGGGAATGCAAGGCGCCACGACTTCCAGACCGATCCGGGAGGTCAATACCTTGAAGAAGAGCCTCGAGGTCCGAGAGGAAAGCTCGCTGCCAAGAAGCACTGAGGACAAGGAAGGTGAGTAACACCAGAAAAGTTGTACCCATGTAAAAGGATTTGTTAAGAGAAATGACAAGGATAACCGGTACCCGGCTAAACGAGGTGGATTCAAGGAGGGTGGTCCGCCGAATGCAATGCGCGAACACGGGACGAGAGAAGCAGGAGGCGGGTGGCGGAGGTACAACAAGAGCTCCGGCTCTTGTGAAAAAACACGAAATTTGGAGCGTGACTCAAGACTTAGAGTCCGAGCTTGGCGGCTTGAGAGTGCCAAAGCGCTAAGGACGGCCTCAAGGCCCTCCAGAAATCGAGGCATTGAAGAAGATAGCGGGGTAAGGCATTCTTCATGCAAAGCAAGCATGTAAAAGTGAATTACCCGATTACCCGAATGAGGTCTCAGAGCATTCGCAGATCGCCCCAGAAGGGGTCCGACGCCGCTTCCAGAGCCAGGAGGGAGCCGACGGAGAAGGTGTTCCGTCCAAGATGCGAGGGCGAATCCGTGCCCTCTTTAGCGACTAGTCAAGGTGGTCGATCTCCAATGGAAAAGGCCATGAAGGGTTATAGTTCGGCTATGGCCCAAAGAGGCATGCCCGGGCTACCGCCTGGGCCGGTGGATGCGGTCCTCGGGTTGAAGTCACAACCCCAATTAAGGTGCCTTTGGGCCCTTGCCCGGCAAAGTGCACCCAAGATGGATGCCCTTGACGGACGGCCACCCCAAGAAGGAGTATCGCAACCCGAGATGTATTATAAGGGTCTCAAGGGTGCCCGATTATTAAGTGTGAGTTCCAAGGATGTAATATTTGAGTAGACTGATTTTGTTATCCTTTGGGCCCAAAAACTTTGTTCAATAAGCAATGCTTATTAATTCAAAATATTACCTTCCGGTGGCCTTTATCAAACCGAGATGGGTCTTCAAATTTCATGCCGGGGGGTGTTGGATAAACTTGAGCGCTCTTGTTCCCATTTTGGGTCCATCTAGGAGGCGCCAACACAACAACAGGCAACCATTATAATGCTTGAACACTCCACTTAGCCCAGAATTTATAATTTTAATTTCGGGCCCCTAGTGTTCTAAGGTCAATTGGGCGCCATCCACCCTGGTTACAAAGCCGTTCTCGCCTAAGCGGATAAGTCTTTAGGGACTGAAAAATCTCAAGATGCTCCCCATCATGACGGTTAGTTTTAGCTTTCCACGAGGTGCTCGCCCTCAACGGGCACAATCGAGTTTTCTCCCAAAGGCTACCTTAGCCGATATAACGGAACATAAGGTACCAAACATGGGAGCCGAAAACCCAACTATACCCAAGACATGATTCGAGCCATGTATATAATGCTATAAGTTCCTTACTTGTGAAAGTGTTCGGACTTATCACACCATAATGTGGGGAACTTAAGCCCCGGTGTATTTAGCCGCACTAAAGTGTACGGATGCAACATGTCATAAATGAACATATGTATAAGAAAGGAATGCAATTATAGGCTAAAAAGGATGCATTGTTTATTAAAAATACCGCCGGAATGCAGATACAAATATATAAGCAAGGTGTGGAACTATTTAGCATGTCCCTCCGGGGTGGCTATGGAATGGTGTATAAAACAGTATAATGCCCATAATGGAGACCACCGATACTGCCGAGCTTTTCTCCTTCCCCGGGTTGCATCGGGAGTCTACGGTCCATTTGGGACAAGGCCTCTCGTAAATGGAGTCCCGAGGATAAGAAAAAAGAAAGAAAAAGGATGACAACTTGGGAGCCCCCGTGTGGTTGAGCCGCACTGGCCCGCGTGGCGGCTCCTCCCCTTGCCCATGGTATTTCCAGAGGAGTGATGCGCTTGGTTTTGCAATTTTGAAGGGTGGGGCAGCCGGGCGGCTCGAATGTGCCGTGGTCTTGTTGTAGGTTACCCGCACGCTTAGCGTTGTCCATCTCTTCCCGGACCAGAATTGCCTTAAGAGGTTGCTCGACTTCACCACGAGCCCCAGATGTTCCTCTATTCGGAGGAGCGTCTGTTTCCACGACCGTGATGACCTAGGGCCGCATCTTGAGCTTGAGGTATGAAAGCGACCGATTGAACTTTGAAACATGGTTCGTCCGAAAAGGCATGATAGCCGCCATGAACAACTATGTCAAAGATTAACTCCCTGGAAGTTATCCTCCAAGGTAATCAGCTCGCATAATTGGCCTCAACGGTATGACGCCTTTGAAGGTCGCCTTTGTGGGTTTAACTTGAGGGTCTATGCCCATTTTTGACCGATCCCGGGTAAAGGTTCTTGCCCCGCCCATTAGGACTCTGGAGGTGAAACCCATCGATGATTGGGTCTGAACCAATGAAACCCGCCATGGCGGATGTGGGGTGGTCCTTCACAAAAGTGATCGGGCAGAGGACCATGGGTTGAACTTTGGGGCGACGCTCCATCCAGATACCCCTCGAGTGCACGCTCCCCCTCTTGGGTATGTGGGTTTGATATCATATTCACCGCCCCTTTGGGGGGAAACCCTTCCCATTGTTCGTGGGGTCTTCTCCCATCGCTATGCAGCCCCTTGTCATTGTTTTCGCATTAACTTCCTTCGTTGAATACCCACCAATCCATGTTGGTGGATTTGGTTTTGGGTGCCGTATCCGCACGAGTGGTCGAGTATTCGTCCAAATTGACGGACCCGGAGTAGTTCTTTGAATGGCTTTTTCCACGACGGATTTGGAGCCTCAACCGGCGACGGCGTATCCTTAGTATTATCGCCCACGCGGCGGGTTGTTGCGACGGACCGCCATTGCGTCCTGGTATCCGGACCGCCAGATTTTTGTTGAGGTTGTTACCGCGGCTAGCCATGTCCCTCCCCGCAAGGGTCATGAGTGATGTGAGGGCTGCCACGGATTTCGCTTTTCCGCCCGGTGCCGGCCACCGTCATGATGTTATGTTTGAAGGCTGCAGTGCCTCCGATCCCAAAGACGATTTGATTTTTCTTGGTTAAGAACCGTTCCGTAATTGTCCGCCGATTCGCCCGCTGAATTATGTGGCTTAGGTCATCCCTGTGGTCGAATATGTGCCCCGAAGTTACAAGGAATGCGGCTTCCGTGTCCTCCCAACACCCAATTGATTCTGGCGGCAAAGGGCTAATGCCGATGGGCCTTTAAGCTTGAGGGAGGTATTTGATGGCGGAAGAGCCCCCGGGCCATGTGGATGGAAGGAGTTCTTCATCCAAACCACGGGTCTCAGCCATCATAGGATTCAATGTTCACAGGTTTAACCCTTCGGGATTTGATGATCCATTACTCCCGGAAGCATAGGGGTGTGCGCCTATATTGGGCTATATCACGAAGCTCGCTTAGCTTTTTGGGTTCGCCCGCCGAATTATCAGATCCGCGCGACGGTTGTTGTCGCGTCATGGGCGCCACGCCGATCCGTAGATCAATCTTGATTATCTTGGCTTATCCTCCAATATGTCTCGCAAGTCCGCGCATTCCCCGTGGCTTTGTACTTTTCGTATGCCGGGTACGCTTTAGTGGAAGGCCTAGAGGCCTCTCCGCTGCGGGCTACGCAGGTGGCCGGCCTACCGACAGCGCCGTGATGTAGGTTTATATGCTTCCTCCTCTAATCGGGCAACAAATTATGCTGGGGTAGCTTTGGAGGGTGTTCGAAGTTCATACTCTTCGTCCGCAAGGACTTCGGTCCATCCGCCGCTGGCTAGCGATCTTTGATCAGCCTCTAAGCCGTGGCTGCTTTTTTCTTGAGGCTGCTTTGCTGCCGGGCTATTTTGCCTGCGCTTGAAAGGCTCTTGTTCGACGGGATCCTCGTGCACGACGAATTCATCGTCAGCCGAGGCTTGCCTCGGCTCCTGGAGGGAGGCATGTAATTATCGCCCCTCACCTCTCTTGTCCGGCCGCCTCTCATGAGGGCTGGCTTCTTCATCCTCCCCGTGGCTGAATCTTGGCCGGAGGGGGGTTGTCTTCGCACCGTCCCCGGTGTTATTGTCTCCTGTCTTAATCTCCATTCTTGCCGGGTATGGATTTAGAGCGGCGCCCACCGACGCCGCGCCAGGCTATTTCTTGAGGGGTCTTCTCCCCATTCTTCTTCGCCATTCTAATCCTTTCGGATGTCCACCATGTATATGTCGATGAAGAGGTGGCTTTCAAAGTCCTGTGAGGCGCTTGGTTCTGGTCGCTGAGGGAGTCCTCGACTAGGGGTGTCCCACGGGTCGACTATCATCGTCTCACCGACTCCAAGACCACTAAGATACAAGATTGAAGACTACTGCGTCCCGGATAGGACTTTCCTTGGCGTGGAAGGCAAGCTTGGCAATACAGATATGTAGATCTCCTACCATTGTAATCGACTTGTAATTCCCTAGCCTCCTCCGGTGTCTATATAAACCGGAGGGTTTTAGTCCGTAGGACACAACATACATTACAACAATCATACCATAGGCTAGCGCTTTAGGGTTTAGCCCCTTGATCTCGTGGTAGATCCACTCTTGTACTACCCAGATCATCAATATTAATCAAGCAGATTTAGGGTTTTACCTCCATCGAGAGGGCCCAACCTGGGTAAAACATCGCGGTCCCTCGCCTCCTCGTTACCATCCGCCTAGACGGCAGCTTCGGACCCCTACCCGAGATCCGCTGCCTTTGACAATCGACATTGGTGCTTTCATTGAGAGTCTCCTTCAGTGTGCCACCGATAGGCTCGATGGTATCTTCAACCAACAACGCCGCCCAGTGAGAGACTTTTTCCCGAACAGATCTTCGTGATTCGGGCGGCTTCACTCATGGGCTACCTAATTGGCTATCCGGAGCAGAACGAAGCTACGCCCGCCGCCTGTGTCGATTCGGAGTTCTAAACTTCACGACCGTCGTCCGCGGAGACTTTCTGATTCGACGGCTCGAGCCACGTACCGAGCGCCGCCACGACCGTTATGATGGGTATGATTCGCTCGCTGCCGAATAAAGGTTTTGGTGGTCAGTGACGAATCCGCTTCGCCATTAGTCCCGAGCCGACCGCCTGTGATCGAAAGTATCGCAGGATGGACACCCCTGTGGGCTTTAACTTCTACGGCAATGGAGCCGAACGCTAATCTTGTCCCTCAAAACTCATGATTCCGAGGTGCCGGACTCCTTGCCGACTAACCTCCCACGCCCCTACCAATCGATTCGATTGGGCGCCGTTATGGAATTCACCATCATGACATCTTTCCAACACCGCCCTTTAGCGATAAATTAAATTACCAAAACATCTCTCTCGTTATTTGAGAGTCCTGGCCGGACTATGGCCAGATGGTCGGGATATGTATTTACTTAAGAAATTCAGAGCCCACCCACTACCCACTTTGTAGCCATCGGTCGACTATCTAACCGACAGTGCTAGACTATGACCAAGACATCGACGGATAGATGATTTATGCCAGAGACTTAACAAGAAACAAATACTATAGGGCATGCGGAGGACCACCACGCATATGACATATATATGGTGGATACCCTAAAAGAGAGCGATAACGAGGACCAACGGTCCAAGTAGAAGATAACCCCGCCGATAAACAACCAAAACGGTGGCGCAGACGCCGCCCTAAGTCCCGCCGACAACAACAATGTTTCCTAAGGACCCCGCAGAATACAGCAGGCACACAAGTGGACGCATTTAACACGCAGATAAGCAATCATCCTAACAGGACGAAGTCAGATAATCCGTCCAGTTCGCGAAAACGACAATCCCGACGATCTCATGCCGGACACGCCACGGAGAGTAAAAACTTCTAAAAGACTCACCAACACCGCAAGAAGCTTGAAGAAGGAAAAGCGAAGCTCAAAACAAAGAAGACACACTCGTAATGAGGTGGAGCAAAGTGCTCAAAACCGCTGGATAAATAATGCATAATGGCCACCAATCAAAGAGCTACCCAAAGCGTTAAGTCGTTACTCAGAATTTGACGAGGAGGCCATAGAGCCCCCACAAAAAATAAAGAGGCTGCTTGGTCGGATAGACGGCCAAATGATAGGCCAAATTGAAAGCTAAGGCCACATATAAACCAACTAATGAACTCGAAAGACAGATGGCCCAGCCAGTCCATTTACGCGCCAAAGAAGAAGGCCCTAAGAAGCAAGGCAACACGTCAAGTGTCCAAGATAGTGGGTACACTCCAACACAGGTGCCAAGACACCCACTAAGTTTCACTCCAATGAGGTGTTTGACCATGAATTTCAAAGCAGGATTTAAACCCATAAACATAGAGGCCTACGATGGAACAATGCACTCGAGTCTCGATAGATTATAGAATACTATATATACATGGCCGAGGAGATGATCTCACACCATAAAAATACCTACCCCTCAAGCTCAAAGGGCCAGCCCGTCATTGGCTTTAAAAGCCTCCTGTAAAACACTGTGGAAGTTGGGAAGAGCTCGAGATCGCCATGAGCAAATTTTCAAGGGACTGGTGTCCGCCCGGATGTAGATGATCTAAGTCATATAACTCAACAACCCGGAGAGTCAGCCACAGAAATCTCGAATGTGTTTCTCACCAAAAAGAACTAAATAGTCGACCGTCCGGACGCCAACCCTTAGCAGCTTTTAAACACAATGTCCGGAGACGATCGGCTTGCTAGACACCTCGGCCAAGAGAAACCGAAGACAATGTCCGTGGTTAATCTAGCCTCATGACCCGCTTCAGGCGGGAGAGGATAGTGGCTAGCAAGATGCAAGACCAATACCGTACATCCGAGATAAGAGATGGAACGAAAATCACGCTAAAAGAGCAGCGCTTAAAGAGAAAAGCCTAAAGAGCACGCAGCACAACGCCGGATTCAAAAGCTCGCGCCAAACAACAAAACACCGCCTTAAGGATGACAAATGGCGAGTCACATAACTTAAACAAGAGGGCGGAAGTCAAACCAGAGACCAAGGGCAAACCACACCCACGAATTGTTGTTTTAAACAGTCCGCCGACTAAAAACACAAGGGCCTGACGACAAGCGAAACGATAAACCCCACCAAGAGAAAGCACCAAAACAAAAGACTTTCCCAAAGAGGCAAAGCAAGAAACTCCCTATTACAGAAAAATGTGCGGACCCAAAAAACCTGACGGCCAACCCAAAGCCATAAATTGGATATCAAACCAAATTTCCCCCGTTTTAAGCTAAAGGGACGGTCCCCGGATTGCCCAAACGCGGATCATTTCAAAAAGGCGGAGGGCATTAAACCGCGATTAAACAAATCCGCAAGAGGGGTAAGCCCAAAACAAACCCCTTCAAAGGGGCGCCAGCCCCGCCAAACCCCCTATTATAAATTTTTCTCACCAACAACTTTTTCGCGAAAATTTTTCAAATCGCCCCCTTTAAAAGTGGAACAAGCACCTTGGGACGAAAGGGCCGCCAACGCCAAAACCCGTGTCTTTCATAAGAGCCCATTTGGTGGTATTTCTGGGGTCCTTCAAAACCCCGGGACTGGAAGCGGCCCATCGGGCGGTTCAGCCCAACCCCCTTCACAAGGGGCTGGCGCAAAACAACCGGGGTTTTCAAACCCCGTTTCATTTATATTTTTCCTTTCAAATACCTTTTTTTGCAAATTGTTTTCCTGCGCCCTCTTTTTTACAGTGAACAACGGTAACCCGCCCGGAAACCAGCGGAGCCGGGCGAGACCAAGAGGGACCCGAAAGGATTCTTTTGATTAAGACCGGAAACCATGCTCGTTGTTATTTCCTTGGTTTCTTCCATAACCAAAGCGGGCCAGCTTTGGCATCGCCGGTAAGACCATGCCCGCTTCGACACTAGGGGCTTAGGGATTGTTCCCCATTTTTAAAGCCCATTAGGGATGTTCGACCCCAGTTCATTATAGCACGCCCAATATTCTTTGGCAAAGTTGGGTTTGCCCCCGTTTTTGCGCCTTTACGCTCCGAATTCGGCTAACGCGGCAAACCCAAAATACTGCGAAGTTTCCCATCCGGGGGCGGCACCTCGAAGGCCAAAAGACCATTTGTATGCGAGGGACGGTCAACCCTGATGCTACCGGAATGTTTAGAATTTCGCTTTGGGGCCCTCGGCATACCACCGCCCAATGAAAAGGGTCCCCAACTATTTAGCCCCATCAACTCCACGAAGTGAAAGTGATAAAGCAATAGTCCGGATTGCCCGCTGCTACCTACCACCCTTAATAAAGACCCGGATTAAGTGTGAAAAGCCTATTTTTATAAACCGCAGCGTGGGGGAAGTCAAACCGCAACTTTCTTTATCAAATGTAACGCAAAGCCTGGGTTTTCTCTTGGGACGCCCAAATAAAAGGTTTCAAAATCTTTTAAGCCAAAACGCTCTTTGAAGTGCATTTTCGGCCCAATTTTCACGAGGCCACCATAACTTCCCCTTGCTCGGCGGAATCGCTTTCATCCAAGGGGCAAAGCGGGCTCCATCCGAATTTTACAGGAAGGCCTCCCCTTTGGCGGGAAACCCTTCATTCCTTATATGCGGCCCGCCCGAAAGTGCGAAGCAAATGCCCGCCTTGGGCCCTCGCCCATATGGGCCACCGCCCCATGGAAGCCCGACAATCTATTTAGATGGCCCATTCGCCAACCGGGGTCAACAATAAGATGGACTATGGAAAACCAAAAAGCCTTCCCCGGATCCTTCCGCCCGGCCCAAGATCACCGCCTTGACGCTAATCCATATACGGATCCTTCTGAAACCCCAAGGAGATCTTTGTCCAGAACCGGGCGCAAAAAGGGCTTCCACCGGGATACTCCTACCGGCCGTCCTTTATTCCGGGGAACGGGGATCCTTTCCCCTCCCTTCCTGGTTTCCCCCCGAAACCCTTTTCAAGAGCCCCCAAACCGGCAAGATTTTTTTTCCGGCCAATTGATTTTCCTCCTAGGGGCCCTTTTCCAACTCCTTGGCTCGAGGGCTATCCTTCGGTTGCTCCTTCTTGACAATTCCCCGGCTTCCCGCAGCGCCCCTGATTACGTTTTTTCGAGGAGGGTTTACCCTTAATAAAGCTCCCCCATTTCTTTGCATTTCCAAGGGCCCGACAAGGGAGGGTCCGCCCGAAGGGGCGATTAACTCGAATCCAAGCCCCCACCCTGATATCCGCCACCGATAGAACGGCGTATTCAATTTATTTGATCCTCGACCGCTTTCGCAACCCACCGGTCCGGGGCCTATCTTAACGTTGACTTTATTTGAAAACTCCAAAAAAAGGGCGCTATTTAAGACCCAAACCCGCCAAAAACCAGAACGATTACCTCCCCTGGGGCAATCCTTCCAATCACCTAGCACAAAGCCGGTGATCCCTTTCGGATGGAGCCCAAGCAGTTTTTGTTCCCCCTAGGGATATAGAGGCGCCAATCTCCGGCCCTCCGACGGGATCCCCTCCGTATTTCTTCCGCTCGCTTTATCTCCGGCCACAAAAGGTTTTCGCCCCACACCCTAAGAAGGCCTCAAAGAATTTGAGAAGGCGCAACCAACGCAAGATAAAAATTTGGTTACCCGCAGAAAAAAGGAGGTATTTTCCACAAGAACTCCCCTCAACCATGGCTCGCAAGGGTGACCGGCGATGAGTACGCCCGATTTCCCGCCCCCCCGTGAAGACCTTCCCCGCTTAGGGGGCTTTGGTGGATCTTTGGGGCTCCTTTTCCCCCGAAGGAGGGCCCCTTTTTTAAAAAGATTTCCCTCGTCCCTTTATGGGGGATCCAAGATTCTCACCGCGGGCCCAAAGGGGGCCGGGAGGAGCCACACCTTATATCGATCCCACCCACTTCGTGAAGAGTAAGGTGAGGCAAACTCTAAAAAGTAGAAAACAAAGCCTTAACCGAGCTATTTACCATATCCGGTGATTGGTTAGGGCCCATCCCGGTCAATTTCCCCGTACCCGGGAAGAACCCTTGAATCCCAGGGCGACCCATGAAGTGTTGGAGAATTCGAGGTTCCGATTGAACTCCCATAGACGGAGAGGACGGCCTTGGGCGAAGCGCCCGATTGCAAATCGATCACCAAACAATTACCTTCGCCGAGGCGAACCCCCCAAAAGGGCCGCCTTTGCGGCCCCGCTGGACCTTGGTCGACCCACACATCATCGGCCATGGAGGTCCCCAGGAATGAAGGCGGCGGTTTTTTGCTTGTGCCTCCGAGCGGTGATATAGAGCCACCTCGCTGTTATAGTCCGAGTTCCTCTTGAAGGAACTCCGGGCCACGGGCATCGCCCTTCGCTATGGCCGCTCGCCAAGACTCCGCTTGACGCCCCGATCATCTTCGCCCACATTAAAGGTTTTCAGCCACAGCCGAAGTGGGGAGGACGCGGAGGAAGGCTTGCAGACGATAATGAATGTGGAGATATGGAGGATGGACCTGAGCCAAGTCGTGAAAATCCAGCCCGAGTAGAACATGAGCCCCTCATGAAGGGGTCCGCGGAAGCCTAAACCCCGACGGAGGTGGGATACGAAGACAACGACTCACCGGCTCGGGGGCATGGCCTGCCTCGGGCAGGCAACCCGCGAAATCTCGGAGGATGTACTTGGCCTCAAGCAGCTTTAACACGCCCTCCTCCGTGACGGAGGAGGGCATCCACCGACCCGGAGGTCGGAGCCGACATGGTTGAGAATCGCATGCTCAATGGGGCCTGGGTGTTGGAACCGGGAGCGAGAAGGAGATTCGGCGAGATTGAAGAAAAGAATGAGCCTTGGTCCTCTTATAAAGGGAAAAATACCAAGAGTCGCCTCCGTGATCGCTTTGGGATTCACCTTCGATAGAGGAGGCGGGCGACGGCACGGTTAGTTAGCCACGACGATTGATGAGAATCGAATAAGGGGAACACGATCTCGGTTCGACAAGACGTGTTAAGGAAACCGCTTCGCTAAACGTGCCGAGGTGGCATAATAAAAACGATTCAAGTAAAAGCCCGTAGCGGTGTGATGTCATGCCTCATAATACGCCGCCAGATTGGGCTAGTGTACATTTTATTCTCTACGTGGAATGTGGAATTTATTTTGCGAGCCGACACTATCCCGGTGTTCATGATCTTCTCGATTATTCAAGGGAGGAACCCGCCTTTGCAATGCCGAACATTATGCGACCGGACTTATCGCCATTGAAGCTCGGTTCAGGGCTACCGAGGAGTCCTCGACTAGGGGTGTCCGGACAGCCGGATTATCATCGCCCCACGGACTCCAAGACTACGAAGATACAAGATTGAAGACTCCGCCCCTGTCCGGATGTCGACCCCGACTCATGTCACATCGATCTAGCCTGAACACATCATATCACTTTGCGGCCTCACGCACGAGAATCCAACGGGTGTCGCCATTTTGGCCCGGACCGCTTAGCCTTTTGGCACACGATATGATAGTGTCGCTAGCATCCATATGAAAAGGAGCCCGGCTGACATGGCTAGTCAGAAACCCAAAGTGGCATGCACTTACAGGACAGTATCCATGACTCAAAGATCGAACGTGTCGTCAACAAAAGTAAGTTACGGTCAGAAGGGCTAGCAGATCCCAGAACCGTCAGAAGGGCTAACAGACTCGGTGACTATGCGTGACATTTCCAAGGGATGTATACGAACGAAGAAGGACACATGCTGCCAGCCTAAGTGTTCTGAGCAAGAGCAAGCTACCATGGCTCGCTGGAGACACTAGGAGACATTTCCAGTAAGAGAGGCTACTAAAGATAAACAACTAGATAGTCGATCCCACACATACCAAGCATTTCAATCATACACACATATATATGTGCAAATACAACAAGGCATCACAACATGACTCTCTACGACACAAGTATTTTTTATTTAAAGGCTCAGAGAGCCATTCATATCACATACATAAGCACGGGTCACACGCACCCACATACAAGCCATACAAGGCATACAAGCCAACAATGAAGTGTTTTGTCCTGGTACAGCATAACTAGTAAAAATAAAAGAGACTAGGGTAAGCCTTAGCTATACTATATGGTCCTTCTTCTTTGCATGGATCACCACCTGGGCTTTAGTCTACCTCATCGATGTCAACGCTTCACGAAGAACCCGCCTTGAAGGGTTTGAGGCATCTTTCAAAATGTAAATTAAAGCAACATGAGTACAAAGGTACTCAAAGAAGACTTACATCGCACCCTACATACATGCATATTATCAAGAAGGGTTGGTGGGTTATTGCAAGAAGCCAGCTTTGACTCATGGCTAAGCTTATCCTTTGAGACACCAACTTGAAATAGTTTTATGACTCGAGTCCACTCACTCATCATTTCAATACACCAATGAGGATCCAACCCTGCCTTCTCTACGGGGAACCCTCCCCAGCACTCACGCTTATCTGGAGGCTTTTAGTAGTATCCATTTACTTGTCTATGAACCGATAGGGCAACCAAGTCCTCCTTAATCATGACGCGCTATTCAATAGATGATATTAACCCCGTAGGGTGTACTTCTTCATACACGGCTCACCACTTATCGCCATATATATGACATTTACTGCAACCTTCAAGCCAAGCCTAACGTGGGTGTCGGCCACGAACCTACCCAGACACCCAAGCCCCTAGTCCAGTGTTTATCGCCTATTTGAGTTCCATCTATGAGGAGTCCCCGTCAAGTCTCTCCACACGCCTCAAACGATGTGAACAGGTTCCCGAGATACCAAACGGGCATCCCAGTACACCGTGCCACGCACTCATTTCACAGATCACAGCCCACCTTCACAGTCTTGCTGTCCACGGCCTCAGAGAGGCTACAAACACTGTAAACTACTTGCAACTCCCCGGATCAAGGCTAGGGTGAATAAGAAGTCGAGAGGGTCCATTGGTTTCGGGCCCAATGCATGGTAGTAGCTGAATCTTAAATCACACATACAGATCTCAAGTTTAAGGACGGCCTCAATGAAACAACCCACCATGTACTCCTACATGGCCTTTCATCGATACCTTTACCAAATCGTGTTCAACACCTTTACTCAGATCGACTCGATCATTTCACTCTCAGCCATCACCCGTGATGAACCTGACCGACACGCACTCTAAGCATAGCAGTATAGCAAGGTAGGAACAATACAATCATATGGCTCAATCAACTCCTACACATGCTAGTGGGTTTCATCTAGTTAATCGCGGGCAATGACAGTCATGCAGAGAGAAATGGGTTCAACTACCGCAGACACAAAACAGTTTGAATTCGCGCTGTCTTAATGCAGTAAATGAGAGCAGGAGCAAGAACATGGGATTTTATCGACATGATCAAATGGTTGGTTGCTTGTTCTGACGGGTCGTTATATAGTATTGTTCTTCGTCGGGTTATCATTTACAGTACTCCTCGAGGCCTAACCTCGCCACAATTTCCGATATACAAGCATTACCAAACAAGATGCAATAATATGATGCATGCAATGAGACATGGCAAATGAGTGCTATGGCAATGTAATTAGGACCAAATGAGTTTGAGGTATTTTGAACTAAGAATGCAATTTCCAAACTCATTATGATCATTTAAAGTGCTTAAACTTGTTCTGTGGATAAACAGCAAGTTAGCTTCTGTAAACATGCATGAAACCTGTACAGATGGAAAGATTGATTTTTTCTGATCATTTTACATATATAATTTGTCTCATTTGGAGCTATGGTTGATTTTATATGGATTTTTGAAGTTTGAAACAATTTCTGAATTTTCGTAAAAATAATTCCAATAATTAAAATATCACACAAGATCGCGTCCATGATGACGCCGGGGTCAACGGGCTGGTCAGTCAAACCGACCAGTGGGTCCTGCCATGTCGGGGTCGGTTTGAATTAAAATTTGATTAAAACTAAACTAGTTTAATTAGCGGGTGGTCGGGTCCACATGTCATAGACCATTGGGTCAACCCGGCCCACCCGTGGTCAAACCCGGGTCAAACCCATCGCTTAGCCGCCGGCGAGCGATCGCCGGGCGGGCGGAAGTGGTTTTGGCCATTCCGCCACCAAATGAGGCGCGGAGGCCACCGGAGTGAAGCCGAGATTTAACTGCAACTTTGGCGGAGTCCGCTGGGCTCGGTGGTCGGAGTTACGCCGGCGGGCGTAGTTTGGCGGCCACCGAGTTCGGGTGAAAGTGAACCGGCTGCGGGTGTGTGAGGTGCGGAGGCGTGGTTAGCTCCAGCGCCACGCGTGAACGCGATGGACACGGTGAAGTGACCGAAAACGCCGGGGCACGCGGGCGACGAGGTCCGCGGGTGGCGGCGCAAGCGATTCTCGCTGGCGCCGCTGTGGTGCACGGGAGCGAGAGAGAGAGGGTTTAGGAAGTTAGTTAGTTTCACAGCCGACGGAATGTGCGTACGGCGTGGTCGGGACGAAGGCAGCGGCGACGGGCGCTGAAGGGGATCTTCCGCGCGGCTCTTGGGCGAAGCTTGGTGCGGCGTTCGGGCACGCGAGCGCCGGTTAGTTAGTCGAAGGAGTCGGCGACGGCGGAGGCTGCCCGGACACGGTGGCGGGGCGCGGTCGACGGAGGGCGCGGCTACGACGGTGGTGCGGGCGGCGGTAGCGCTGCCATGGCGTATGGAGCGAAGGAGGCGAAGCTGGAGAGAAACGGGGCGCCTGGGGTGCGGAGAGAGCGAGGGCTCAACCATCGGGCAAGGCGAGGGAAGCGGGCGACGGGCGAGCAGCGTGCGTGGGGCACCCATGTGCTGCTCGCCGCCGAGCACCTCGCCTCGCCTCGTCATGCAGCAGTCATCAGCGCCGGGCGCGGTGTGGGCCGGGCTGCCAGCGGGCTGGGCAAAGGGCCGAGGCGCTGTGTTAGTTTCTTCGCTTTTTTTCTCTTATTATTCTAACTTTGTTGAGTTATTTAAAATACCAGAAAGGTTCTAAAATTCACCAAATAATCTCCGGTCCAATGTTGGAATATTTCCAACATGGAACATTTTAGTTTGGAGATATTTGGACATTTGAAATATTTTATGAATTTTAAATGCCCAAATTCAAATAGCTTATGATTTAATTCAAAGACCCAAAGATGACTTAGGAAATTGTGCATCACTTTTGGCAGCTTCTCGACCAAGACAAAAATGATGGACATTTTAGAAGGGCATTTCAGTGTTCATCGAAAATATTTTTAGTAAACCCCAGTTGTTTCAGAGGGGTCAGGGTTCTGCAATCCCATTTCAAGTTTCGCTGAAAAATTAGACATGATGCAACACTCTAATGTATGAACTAGCTAGGTGTGACAACTCACCCCACTCAAAAGAATCTCGTCCCGAGATTTAGGTACCTCCGAAAGAGGGCGGGTACTCAAGTCAAGACGCATCCTCCCTTTCCCAAGTAGCTTCTTCTCATGAAAGTGCCACCATTGAACCTTGAGAAACTTGATATTATGTCACGAAAGTGGTACGTACCGGCTTGATCGAGAATACTAACGGGATATTCTCGATATGTGAGATTATCTTGAAGATCGTTGCCAGCGTGGTCCACTCCACGGATAGGATCCGAGAAGCAACGCCCGAGTTGAGAAACGGGAAGACGTCAGGACTTTGGAGAGATGCGAGGTAGTTCCAATTGGTAGGCAACCTCCTCGCTTGGCAAGAATGCGAAGGGTCCAATGTAGCGAGGAGCCAATTTGCCCTTGATAACGGGAAACGATGGGTTCCCTTCAGAGGAGTAACCCAAGATAAGCCTTCTTCACCAACCTCGTAAGTCATAGCCTCATGTTTTCGGTCATATTGACTCTTTGACGAGATTGGGTTGTTTTCAACTTTTCACTTAACGGCGTAACTTGTTTTTCCGCTTCCTGATCATATCCGCCAAAGAATTGTCTTTCCCTGCTTCTACTCAGTTAAGAGGTGTTCACACCTTCGCCCATAGAGAACTTCAAAAGGTGCTTTGCCCAAGCTAGATTGATAGTCTTGTTATAAGCAAATTCGCAAATGGAAGGCATTTCTCCCAATCCATTCCTAATGAGATAACAGGCTCAAGCATGTCTTCTAGGATTTGGTTGACATGTTCTACTTGACCACTTGATTGAGGGTGAAAAGCAATGAAGGAGAGATGGGTTCCTATAGCTTTTGGAAACTTTCCCAAAATCGAGAGGTGAAGAGACTTCTCGATCCGAAGTTTATTTCCAATGGAACACCATGAAGAGATACTATTCGGGAGATGTACAAATCTGCTAGTGACTAGCGGTTATACTCGCTAACAGTAAAAGAAATGGGCTACTTTGGAAAGGCGGTCGATAACTATTAAAGATAGCATTATTCCTCTCTTGGTCCTGGAAAACCAAAGGATGAAATCCATACTAATTTTATCCCATTTCCATTCGTGAATAGCTAGAGGTCAAGGGTGCCGCAGGCCGTTGATGCTCGCTTACACGACGCATTTACGCACGCCGCAGCTAGCAACATATTGAGCAATGTCTCTTCATCTCTAGTCCACCGTATCCTCCGGCGAGGTCCCGATACATTTTAGTGCTACCGATGAATGGTGAGAGGATTCATGAGCTTCCTTAAGAATCAATCACCGCAGCTTTTGTGACCTAGGAACCACTAGGCGGGTTCAAGCATACGACTCTTGATCATCAATGGAGAAACAATCCGCAACTCCTTTCTTGGATGTTTTCTTTGATGCGAAATCCCCGGATCTACCTTTTGGGCTTTGATGATCCGATCCAGAAGGGAAGGTTTCACCACCATGGTGGAAAGGAACCCCGAGGAACAAGGTGAAGGTTGAGCTCCAAATTCCTCGTGGAGAAGTGGTTGACTTTGTTGCAACATCAGGTTGTTGGCAGAAGATTTACGATTTAGCGATCAGCCATGACGCTGGCTTTTCCCCGGGTAAGTTATCCCTAAGTCGAAATCTGAATCAACTCAACCCAACGCCTTTGCCTGAGATTCAAATCTGGTTAAGTGAATATATACTTCGACTTTGGTGATCAGAGTAGATTTTGCAAGAACGATTACCAAGAAGGTAATGTCGCCAGGTTTTGAGTGCATAGACTCACTACCGCAAGCTCTAGATCATGAGTAGGGTAGTTTTCCTCATGTGGGTGTAATTGCCGTGGAACCATAAGCAATTACGCGTCGATCTTGCATGAGAATACAGCTCAGTCCTTGTCGATGAGGCGCCGTAATAGATAACAAAGTCCTTAGAGAAATCAGGTGGTACCAAAGACGAAGCGTGGTTAAACGCCTTTTCAGCCTCCTCGAAACCGTGCTCACATTGTGGAGTCCACTCGAACTTTTTATCTTTCTTGAGGAGTTCAGCTAGAGGTTTAGCAACTTTGGAGAAGTTCTCACGGGCGCGGCTAATAGCTCGCTAAGCCAAGGAAACTCCTAACTTGCTTGACCGATTCTGTGGAGTCCAATTAAGGACGGCTTGAACTCGCTGGGTTGTACAAAGAATACCTTTACCAGAAATTACATGTCCTAGATAGGTTACGCGCAGCCAAAATTCGCACTTAGAAAATCCTGGCATAAAGGCGATGCTCTCAAGTTTCATCAACACTACCTTTAGATGTTCGCATGTTCTTCCTCGTTCTGGAATAGATGAGTATGTCATCGAGGTAAACCACTACGAATTTATCCAAATACTCCATGAAGATTGAGTTCATTAACCGAGAAATGTGGTCAGGCGTTGGTCGTCAAAGACATGACGGGTACTCAGATTGGCCGTGAACGAGTAACAAAAGGCCGCTTTTGGGAATGTCCCCGCTTCGGATTTTGATTTGATGGTAGCCTAACCTCAAATCCATCTTAGAGAAGACTGAGGATCTCATGAAGCTGATCATACGATCGTCAAGATCCCCGGGAGCGGATACTTGTTCTTAATTGTGACAAGCTGACGGGTCGATAATCTACAACCATCCGGTCCGTACCTATCCTTCTTCTTGACGAAGAGGACGGGCAAGTCCAAGGAGATGAACTAGGACGGATGAAACCCTTTGCAAGGCCTCATCGAAGTTGTTTCTAAGTTCGCTAGTTCTAGGGGTGCCATCTTATAGGGTCTTCTAGAAATTGGAACAGCCTCGAATGAGGTCTATCACGACTTCAACATCTCCGCCGTGACACTGGCACTTCTTCTCGAAAGACATCCGGAAAGTCACGGACCACCGGAACGCCTTTCGAGGTCCCGCAATGGACCTGCATTAAGAGAATATAGTTGGCGCTGATATTCGGGTCAAGACATTGACTATCTTTCCCGAGGGTGCGGAGTTGAACAGCCCTAGAGAAACAATCAATCTTGGCATGATGTATTGACCATCCACCCATACCCAAGATGATATTTATATCTCAAGATTTGAGAGCTATCAACGATGTAAGGAAAACAAGTCGTCTGACCTGAATTTCATTACCATGGCTTACTCTAGAAGTTTGCCATTTAGATCCCGGTAGAAATTTCCATGGAGGTGGGCATATCAATCGAATTGTGGTGTTGTGTTAGCGAGCATAGCTTCGGATATGAATGAATGAGATGCTCCAAAGATTTAAAAGAACGGATGCTGGGTGGCAATTAACAAGAAGTTGCATCGAGCACGCACGTCGGGATCCTCTTGGGCCTCCTCACCGAGACACAATTAACATGGCCACGCAAGCAAGGTGGCCGGCTTGGCATAGAACACCTTTCCCGCTGGCTTGTCACTGCCAACAGCTTTTGCAGTGCTGGTTGGGGTTGGTCTGAGGACAATCGCGCATGTAGTGGCCTGATTCACTACATTTGAAGCACGTCACGGCTGGCGCGAGGAGCGAAGTATTGGTTGGTCCACCATAGGGTTTAGCTGGTGCATACCGTCAACCGGGCGATACGCCGAAGGATGGCCTCGTGTGATTGCAGGTGGCAGTATTAGGCACCCACACACGGCGCTTCGTGGTCCAAAGACCGGATGAGGAACCGAAATCACCATCATGCTTGGCGTGTTGCTTCAAACCAGTCTCGACCAGTTTCAGCCACATGGCTTTGTTGACAAGCTTCTCGAAAGAGGTGCACTCATGCGACGGAGATCTCGGCGAGTTCGGGCTAAGTCCCTTGCGGAACCTTGCTTCGCTTTTGGCGCCGCGGAGACTTCTTCACGGCATAACGGGCAAGATTACCAAACTTTCTACTATAGGCGCCCACGAGAGACGGCCTTGGGTGAAATCGCAGAACTCCTCACGCTATTTATCCATGAGACCTCCTAATGTGATGTTCACGGAAAGCTTCGCTGAATTTGCTTGGGTAGTGACATGGCCAATCAAGATAGCTATATAGTTCTCCCACTGCAGATCAAGGGCCCTCAAGATGATATGCAGCAAAGGTGACCTTTGTCCGCCACAAGCAAAGCAGTAACGCAGCTAGTGGGTAATGCCGCTGGTTGGCCATCAAGCGCCGAGAGGTTCAATGGAGTGGTGGAAGGTAGGTGGATGTAATTTGATGGGAAGTCAGCCGAGCGACACCAGGTTGTTTCTGGATGATGGGCTGTGTTCTGCTCGATACGCTCCAAAGAAACGGTTGGTCTCCGTCTTGTTTCTGCCTCTAGCATAACTTCGCCGAGAAGGAGGGTGAGGCAGTTGCTTCTCCAACTCCTGCCTTGCCTGCTCGCGGAGCAGGGTTGTTATGGTGTTAACCATCCTAGGGAAACAAAACAAGGGTTTAGTCCAGATGGCAAGATTCGACATAGAAAGGTAGAATGTAATGGATAACTTGAATGCGAGATGATCATCCGTATGACATGGCAGATACAGAATGCTACTTTATTCCATCGCATACACACCATACAAGGTTTAGTACAAGACCAAACAAAGTACTACTGGTGAAAGGAAGATTACATCTCATCGGAGGCACACCAAGCTCCTATACATTATTTTTGCTACACCTCCGAATTAGTACACACTAAGTCATATTCCACGAGTCACGCAGACGGTGGAAATACAACTGATTATAATACTAGTGGGACTACTACTAACTCAGACGCTCCGTAGTAGTTCTCATAGAAGTCTCCTCCAGAACTCGGGAGTTCAACGTGATCGTCGGGAACAAAGCGGTCCCGAGGAGCTGTGGACCGTAAGGGCAAGGGTGAGGTCTTGGACCTACTGAACGGTGGCAAGCGAGGACCACGAGGTGGGGTGATGCCTCCCACATCACGCCATCCATCATGTCCGCAGATCAGCCCCGACAGATACAAATCTCTCATATCCATATAACCAGCTTGAACAGCCGTGCAAAGCGAGTCAAGGTAGCCCAATGATCAAGACGGGCATGAAGAGCTCCATCCTCAAGGCCCGACTCTCTCGGTCCTTGTCCTCGAGCAACTCAGCGGTAGTACGGGTTAGGGAGTCCTCCCGACCGAATCAGATAGATGGCTCAAGATAACCAAACGCCCAGAAGTGAACTTGGCATATACCGAATCGGTGTTAGGAGCAGCCCAGTCCTCGCTCGTATAATGGTCATCATAGAATATGCAGCATCTTGAACCGCCATATCAATAGTAACACCAAGCCCATAGGAGCTGTGAAGGGCCTCGTGCAACCAGATAAGAGGGGAACACTCGACGGTGCAAAGATACCGACTTTGGTTAAAATCTCGACATCGCTCTTCAACGTGTATTCGGGTACCAACGGTATCCCGCTTCGATCATAACCCGAACTAGCATGGATGTATGACCGTCACACCAATGCATCTGTCGACGAACCACTTGATTGTGATCACGAGTGGCCATCCGAAGCACAACCACAATGCAAAGACATTAGTATTTCTAGCGGAATTTGGACAGATAACGATCAGAATGCTCAAAGGATTGAGACATTTCACAAGGACTGCATAACCACTCAACAATATCATATCAAGGTTCTGGGTCCAATTTAGTAACATAACAGATAGTAAAACTGAACCAGGCTTGTAACCATCAAACCTACAAGGTACTACCGATTAGTAACACGTGAGCCTAATAGAGAGAAGAGATCCTAATCCTTAACCCCGATGGAAGAATGGACGACTCAGATCGTAATATCATGAGATAAAGGAGTAAAATGAGCCTTACGTACTCATCCCACAATCAATTCCCTACATATAACTAAAGCATTTCTAGACTCAACATCGACCAGCTTTGGCTTGGAGAACCTCAGCAGTCCGGCTCGATGCCAACGCCTCAGACCTCGACTCAATGTCACATCGATCTAGCTCAGAACACATCATATCACTTTGCGCCTCACGCACGGTAACCCAACGGTGTCGCCTACCTTGGCCCGGGACCGCTTATGCTTTTGGCACACGATATGATAGTGTCGCTAGCATCCATATGAAAAGGAGCCCGGCTGACATGGCTAGTCGAAACCCAAAGTGGCATGACTTACAGGACAGCATCCATGACCCAAAGATCGAACGTGTTGCAACAGCAAGTAAGTTACGGCTGTAGGCGGCTAGCAGACTCGTAAACCGGTCAGAAGCGGCTAACAGACTCCAGACTAATGCGTGACATTTCCAAGGGACGTATACAGAACGAAGAAGGACACATGCCGCCAGCCTAAGTGTCCGGAGCAAGAGCAAGCTACCATGGCTCAGGAGACACTAGGAGACATTTCCGTAAGAGAGGCTACTAAAGATAAACAACTAGATAGTCGATCCCACACATACCAAGCATTTCAATCATACACACAATATGCTCGATATGTGCAAATACAACAAGGCATCACAACATGACTCTACGACACAAGTATTTTATTTAAAGGCTCGAGAGCCATTCATATCATACACACAAGTACGGGTCACACGACCCACATACAAGTCATACAAGCATACAAGCCACAATGAAGTGTTTTGTCCGAGTACGCATAACTAGTAAAATAAAAGAGGCTTGGGTAAGCCTAGCTATACTACATGGTCCTTCTCTTGCACAGATCACCACCGGCCTTAGTCTACTCGTCGATGTCAACGCTCACGAAGAACCCGCTTGAAGGGTTTGAGGCATCTTCCAAAATGTAAATTAAAGCAACATGAGTACAAAGGTACTCAAAGAAGACTTACATCGACCCTACATACATGCATATTATCAAGAAGGGTTGGTGGGTTATTGCAGCAAGCCAGCTTTGACTCATGGCTAAGCTATCCCACGAGACACCAACTTGAAATAGTTTTATGACTCGAGTCCACTACTCATCATTTCAATACACCACCGAGGATCCAACCCGCCTTCCCACGGGAAGCCATCCTCGCACTCACGCTTATCTTGAGGCTTTTAGTAGTATCCATTTACTTGTCTATGAACCGTATAGGCAACCAAGTAGTCCTTAATCATGACGCGCTATTCAATAGATGATATTAACCCCGCAGGGTGTACTTCTTCATACACGCTCACCACTTATCGCCACTACACGACATGTACTGCAACCTTCAAGCGAAGCCCAACGTGGGTGTCGGCCACGACCTACCTAGACACCTAAGCCCCTAGTCCGTGTTTATCGCCTATTTGAGTTCCATCTATGAGGAGTTCCGCCAAGTCTCGCCACAGCCTCAAACGATGTGAACAGGTTCCCGAGATACCAAACGGGCATCCGACACCTGACACGTACTCTACCGTGATCACAGCCCACCCCTACGGTCACGCTGTCCACGGCCTCCAAGAGGCTACAAACACCGTAAACTACTTGCAACTCCGGACCAAGGCTAGGTGAATAAGAAGTCGAGAGGGTCCATTGGTTTCGGGCCCAATGCATGGTAGTAGCTGAATCTTAAATCACACATAAGATCTCAAGCTTAAGGACGGCCTCAATGAAACAACCCACCATGTACTCCTACATGGCCTTTCATCGATACCTTTACCAAATCGTGTTCAACACCTTACTCTCGATCGACTCGATCATTTCACTCTAGCCATCACCCGGATGAACCAGACCTGACACGACTCTAAGCATAGCAGGTATAGCAAGGTAGGAACAACACAATCATATGGCTCAATCAACTCCTACACATGCTAGTGGGTT
>JAHHZJ010006470.1:0-10992 GCA_021437245.1 Aegilops speltoides | reverse complement strand
AACATGTAGCTAGCTAGTAGGCAAAAACAGGAAATTTGTAGTACAAGAAAGGTGACTCACCCAAAGTGGTAAGGAAGTATATTCTTCATTGTATTTGAGGCGTTCAAGAACTCTAGCATGCTGCTTTTACTTTTTGCATGATGTTCATTTATCTTCCATGTGAATTCATTAAGTGTTTGGGTCAATGAACCCAATGCCATAGGCCCACTTTTTTCATTTCATATATTTCATCCCGCATAATACCACGTAAAAGAATATATAAGTGAGGATAATTAGGTAATGATTGATCTCAAAAGGAATACCTAGCTTGAGACTTAAATTATAGAAAGAAATCACTTACGTAATAGCAAATTTATAGATTTGTCGAGTGCTTCCTTATTGTATAACCAAACAGTTCTAAATATAACGGACCCATTTCTCATGGTAGTAATGGTCCTCCTTGACATTCACCATGAGGGACACTGATCAAATCTTGGTAATGTTCATGTACCATTGATGCAATTATACATTCTTTGGGAGGTTCTTTGACCTTGTCCGCCGACCAAAGGTTCCCCACATATTGCCGCTTTTACTTCATCCTCTAAGCAAAGGCATGGGCTCGATCTCGAGGAGTTGTCCAACAGTGATGTTGAGAACTTCAGCATTATATGCTCCTGTATTACCACATTGCCCACCTCGAACATGCACGCTTGCCCAAATAATATTGCGCCAGATTGCCCCTTTGTTCACAAAACCAGGGATCGATTACCCCTGTTCCCCAAAGGGGAATGGTTTTCCGCATTTTTTGGCAGCCCTTGTTTGCTCGATCCCGAAGACGTGCTCTTCCCTTTGTAGACGTGTCGATTTAACTTCCGATGTGGCCATAGTCTGGTCAACAGTTTGAAGTGGTGGTTGAGCCAACAATGAAGTGGTCAATCTTTCGTGCACTTTCCCTTGGCGGGGCGGTTTCTGCAAAATGGGCTTCCACCTCGCCTTCGATATGGCTGTGATTTCCTCCGACTTGTCATAAGACCTTGGAAGAGGCTTCGGTTGGACCATATTTATACCGCTTTCCCCGATTTCCGACACTGACCAGACGGCCACGCACCGAGCTGGGGTGTCTCCATTGGAGGCGGGGAGATGGCCGACGGACGAGTTGGACGAGGAGGAGGGCCTGAGGTTGTGCCGACTTGAGGAGGAGGGACGCCCGACCTGGGCGGACTTGAGGAGGAGGAGTCCGACACTTTGCCGGACTTGGAGGAGGAGGATTGTCCACACTTTGCCGACTTGAGGAGCGGAGTCCCGACCGGTGGCGGACTTCACGAGGACTCGGGTGACGCGGTTGGTGGCCTTGGAAAGATGATGCAACTTTTTCCATAGGATGATTCGATGTTTGGCCTCTCCGAGAAAGCGCCCCACCTCCAAAGAATGTCAAGTGTAGCCCAATATGGGTCCAAGACCTCATCAACCACGACACGAGCAAAGCCCGCCGAATCGGGTTGCAATGGAAGGTTGCTCGGGGATTTGAAAGCACACCCGCCACCTTCATGGATATGTTCTTCATTTTGAGTAGCTCCAGTAGTGTTCTCCGTGATGTCATCCACGGGTATCTACCCAGCATTGGGTCGTCTGGACGGAACCCACGCGCTTCTCGCATGGATGGGCCGGTGCTATCCAATGCTGGATCATCCGCTAGTGCCGCAGCCATCGAGACCCCTTTGATGGGTAAGTGAGTCGATCCTCCTCGCGCCGCTGAATTTGACCGCCAATTCCGCTGACTTGCTTCTAGGCCTTGAAGGCGCTCATAGTCCCGCCTCTCCGCTCCTCCTCCATCTTCCTCTTCTTCTCCTCCGCAATCTTCTTTCTCGCATGGGTTCAGAGTCGTTGTTCCATCGAAAACCCTCATACCACGGTAGAGCGCCTTGCCCTGTGTTCTTCCCGGTGTTCAGGATTTCCAGGCATGCGAAGCTCGCTGTCTTCTCGCTGGGCGGAACACCCCGCTTCTTGCCTCTTCTATTGCAACAAGTATCGCATCGTCGGCTCCCTTCAGACTTGCCCTCGCAAACATTCGCCTCCGTCCAACTCCCCCATGCGATAGAACTAAGTCCCGACTCGGCGGCCAGCTCTAGTAGCCGGAGTGACACCTGCATCCTCCATCTCTTCTCGCACTTATCCCACTTAGGCATTGCCACCGATAGCCACCGCCCCACTTATGGAACTTATCCTTTTTTCGCATTCTTCTTGTTTATTCTCGACTCGCTCTTAGCTAATTCAATCCTGAATTTCACGTAAATCGCCCAATGATCACGTTGGTTCTCCAAGGTTCCTTGAATACGGAGTCTTCCTTCCTCCGCTGACGATTTGTTCCATTCACCATTCTTGTAGTTCTTGAATGCAGTCGCCATCATCTTAAGAGCAGCTCTTTGACTTTCTCGCACATCTCGCTCGGAAATGATCCGTAGGGTGAAATGTTCCATGAGAGTATCCCAAAGCGATCTTTTGATTCTTGTCAACATAAGTAACATCCGACGGCTTTGCCGGGCGCTCCATTCTTGAAGTTTGATCGAGTTGGTCCTTCACAAGAACTCCGACCGAAACTAACTTGTTCGCAATCTTCTTAGGCGCTATTGGTTTGCGAGGGACGATGCCTCGATATTGTACTTTACGCCCGCTTCAATTTTTGTGGCCTCGTTTCCCCTTTTTGTCCAAGATTTGCTCGATCCGATGGCTGAAAGAAAAAGATCATTCCTAATATATCTTCAAGTCATTTAAAACATGTGATGATCAAGATGCCGCTATATAAATATATATATTTGTCGGTTTTGTTGTTTCAGATCATGTTCTTCGTCATCGCATAATCATTCATGACTTCATGGATCGAATATCATATCACCTCTCCTGTTGTTTAGAAATTGAGCCCCATAATTTCTTCATTTTGATTATCATCTCCCTCAGATCATATCGAACATGGTCTGCTTCTCCTCTCGCCGATTGTTCCCCATAGCTTTTGTTTAACTAATCCAAAAGAAATATAAAACCATTTAGTATTCAAATCTTTAATAATAGATATAATCTTAATAATCGCCCGTAATAAAGATATAATCAAATACATCGCCCGAATAATAGATAAATCAATACATCGCCGATTAATAGATATAATCTCAATACATCGCCTCAATAATATATAATATTGAATAGTACATCACGCTATTAGCTAATAAAGATCAATAAGAAGAATCTAGGACACTCATGTTTCCCCGGGCAAAGGGACACCCAAAGAGAAGGAACCTCACAGATCATAGTAAGGAGATCCTCAAGATACGCCACGTATTGGAGAACTCCCCGCCTCTAACGCAACCATGTAGCGGGACATGCTCGCCCTCCTCCCCGACACGGGACGCAACCCCGCGGGCCGGGTCCCCGCACCAAATCGCCCACGCTAACGCCACCAAACGAGATCGGTCGACGACGACCTGCGGTTCTCGGCGGCGCGCCCAAGCAGCCCTCCCGGGCCCGGAGCCCATTTGACATGGGTCGGTGGACGCCGCGACGGGTCGACGGTGAGGATGCGGGGGCATCCCGAGAACAAATACTAGCTATATGCCCCAAAAAGTAACATTTTTTAATGATTGATTTTGATAACTAAAATTTCTAACATTTTATATATATAACTAACATTTCTATAACATTTCTAACAAATATATAACTAACATTTCTATAACATTTCTAATATTTAGAACTAAAAAAGAAAAAAAAATATAACATTTTATATATATAACTAACATTTTTATAACTATTTTATAACTAAAAAAGAAAATTTCTAACAATTCTAACTTTTTATAACTATATATTTCTATAACTAAAAACAGAAAAATTTCTACAATTTCAAACATTTCTAACAAATCTAAAATTTAACAATTTAACATTTCTAACTATTTCTAAAAAAGAAAATGTCTAACAATTTCTTAAAAAAGAAAAATCTATTACTAAAATGTATGTGTTAAAAGGCCACCGCCTTAGGGAGAGGCGAGGCGCCGGGGCGACGGGAAACGGGGCCGACGGGGGGCGCGGGCGGGAACGGGCCGGGCGACGGGGGACCGGGGGACGACGGGCGGCGGCGAACGGGCGGGCGGGACGGGCGGGGCGACGAAAGGGGAGGAAGCGGGAGAGGAAACCCCAAATTTTGAAGGACGGGCCGACGTGGAGAAAGAAAAGGCGGGGAAGGGGAACGACCCTTTGAGGGTAAAACTTAAAAGGCCCCTTTAGTACCGGGTTGGCCACACCCGATTGGGGGTGCCGGCAGCGGGGCAAGACCCCTTAGTCGGGGGGCACAACGGTTTTAAGCCCTCTAGTCCGGTTTTCCCACCACGGGCCTAGGGGGTGGGCCGCATCCCGCCCGAAAGGTTGTTCGCTAGTCGAGCACCGCCGGGCCCAAAGGGGTTTTTTGCTTTAGTTTTATTTATTTTAGTTGTTTTTGTTGTTTTAAGTTTCTTTGTGAATATTTTTGCTTTAGGTCAAAAATTCAAACCTTGGCCAGATTTTTTGTATTTTTTTGTTATTTAAATTTTGGTTGTTTTGTTTAATTTAAAAAGTTTTTAAAATTTTTTTTTTAGTTCAAATTATTTTTTATCTTAATTCAATTTGAATGTTATTTTTAAAAATGAAATTTTGTAAATTAGTTTTGAAACCCCAATTAAAGTTTTCCATTTTTCAGAATATTAGTTTTTTAAATCTTATTTCTTCAATGTATTTGTTGAAATTATGATACCATGCCAACTTTCAACCTTTTCTGAGTTCATTTGAATTGTTTTCAATTTCGTATTTATGGAAAAAATCAAGAAATGCATGAAAAGAATTTGTTTGCAATAAAATTTCTTCGCTTCAAATGCCAAAACACATAACTACCCTAACTATTACGAATTCCTCCGGGTGTGAAACAGTAAGAAAGTGATAAGTGAAGCCGATCACATCCCATCTTTGGTGTGAAACTTTTCTTCAAGGTGTCCCTTTCCAGAACCATGGAAAATCTTCATCATTTAACAGATGCTCGGGTCAATATTCACCGGAATGGAGCAATTTCATCAAACTTTTCATAATCTTCCACTTGTCGCTTTGTCATCCACTCCCACGATGTTTTCTTCCTAGAAAGAACTATGTGCCGCTTTGGCTCATCGACGATGCATTTCTTCCTTATCTTTTCTTTTTCTTGGCTTGGTAGACATGTCCTTCACATAGAAAACCCGTGCACATCATTGGCTAGGATGAATGGTTCCGAACGCAAGATTGTTGAGATCCACTGTCATTCCGCATCCTGGTCTTCCGTACCCCCGGTCATATACCCATTTGCACCAAACAAAGGGACCTTTAAACCACGCCGATAGTCAAGTTCCCATACCCCGGATATAACCATAATATGTTTTTTCCGCCTTTTTCGATCAAAGCGACACCACTGTTTTGTTGGTGCTTTCTTATCTTGGGCAATCGTAAAATGTATTACCATTTATCTCGCACTTTGAAAGTCATTATATTCAAGATGGTAACGGGACAAGGAAATGTCTTTCAATAGAGGTGGATGCATGGTACGGGTCTCAAACGGGCCTAAACTCCGGTTTGTTCACGTAATCCACTCATCGACCGCCCCCGTGTTTGGAGCGAGCAAATTCTTGTCTTCATCCATATACGGAGCTACCAAGGTGGAATTTGAAACTGTGTGTGCTTCAAAGGAGAAATGTCCGCCCATACATATTATTTGTTCCTCCTAGCGGTTTTTCCATCCCCCCTTATGCCGCGATTTAGAACACCAATCGTAAGGTCGAATAAAGTCAATACAAAACTCAATGACCCTCATTTTGATGGCCCTTGGAGATGCTTCCTTCGCCTAGCACGGTTATGAACATATTTCTTTAAGACTCCATGAACCTCTCAAAGGGGAACATATTGTAGAAATACAAGACCCAAAACGTTAATCTCTTCAAGATAGGTGAACTAGGACCGGCCATGATGTTGAAGAAGGATGGTGGGAACACCAACTCAACCGACAAGACATTGCACCAAATCATTCTGAACCTTGGTATGATTTCCGGATCGACATTTTCGAAGATTGCATTGAGAAATGCACATAGCTTCACAATGGCTAATCGAACGCTTTTCCTAGAAGCCCCTCAATGCAACCGAAGCAAGGCCATAATCACGGCGCGAGACTTTAGGTTCGGAACTTTTTCTCCGCCATGTTTATTATTCCCTTTATATTCGAGAAGCCGCGATTTTAATATCGAAAGGGCATTCAAAGAAGATTTCTTCTTCTTTGGTAAGAGCGTAGCTTGATGACCCCGATGTATGCCGCCTTCTCCGGCAACGCCTTGGTCCTCCCATGCCCGTGTATCTTTTGTCTTCCCAACACGCCCAAGAAGCCAAAGGGTAAAGATTCTTCGTGACGGCATCACGCCGATTATGGAGCGGACCTCTAGGTCTTTCCAATATGCAGTCCCAAAATATAGATTTTTCTTCCACATGGGTGCGCCCGTCCCGGTCCTTCGGAAAGGTTGTCCGCCAGACCCTTTCCAAATATCACCTTCAAACGACCATATCATGTACATCAGAAAAGATGGCGAGGTTCATTCGTGATCCCCTCACCTTTGAAATGCTTGCCTTTTTTTCTTACGGATGCCGAAGAAATCGACGATGTCCTGTACACATTCTTCTTACAACTATTCAAATATATATTGTCGATCATCCAAATAGTGGCATCCGCGATCCCTTGTTTGTCCGTCCGAAGGTTAAGAGCAGCCAATCATTGATGGTCATGAACAGCAACGCCTTGAGGTCAAATTCTTCCCCATGTGCTCATCCCACGCACACCATTCCATTCCACAAGTAAGAGTTCTTCAACTAATGGCCTTAGGTACACATCAATTGCGCCGGGTTAGGGCCTTGATGAGCACGCATCATAATGAACTTCCGCTTCATGCACAACCAAGGAGGAAGGTTATACAAACATAGAGTCACGGCCAGGCATGGTTGGCTCGCTTCCCCAAAAGGATTAATGCCATCCGCGCTTAGACCAAACCATACGCCCTTGGCCATCGCAAACCCTTCCGATTTCTTTCGATTTTTTCCACCGACCCCCGGGTACTTAACTTTTTCGTTTTTACGATCTTTTCTGCCATCTCATCACCTTGGCATGCTCTTTGTTTTGGAACAACATTTCAACCGTGGTATTATAGGAGAATACCACATCACCTTGGCAGAATCTTCTTCCGGGCGCCCGACATCACCAAAGCTCATCGCCGATCTTATAGCGCAATGCACCACATACCGCAAGGCTCAAATCCTCGATCACCGCACAGATGCAATCATTCACTACTAGGAAAAGCCCAAGCGCTGGTTTTAGGTTTTCAAAAGCGGTACCCACAATAAGGCGCATAAACTTAGAAGAGGCGGGCCCCCGCCAAAGTTAAGATAGAGTGGTTTAAACCCCATACTACTAATCAGAATTCGGAAAAAAATTTGAATTTTTTAAATTTTTTTGAAATTTTCAAATTTTCAATTATTTTAACTCAAATCTCTAATCACCCCTAATCCGCTCAATTTAATCTCTAATCACCCCATCATTCCAAATCATCTAACTTCCTGACGGTCACCCATCCTCTCACTACCCACCCCAGCACGCTTAACTTCCGGTTCTATTCTCCTCGCTTCCAAGTCCGACTTGTTGTTTTGACAATAGTGAGATGTCAATCCTATTAACCTCGGGAATTTAGCTTGGCATGAAGAACATTTCACTGCTTGAGTTTGAAACTATTGTTCTAAAAAATTAGTAACACTAATATTTCTTGAATAATTAGTTTGACCACAACCAGATAAAACAAATTTGACCACAATAATTCATAGTTTACCAGATTTGACCAAAATTCAAAAAACTAAAATAATTATTTATTAACACTTATTCTTGAATAATTAGTTTGACCATAGTTTGACCAGATTTAACAAAAATTAAAAATAATTTTTTTTTGAATTTTTTGCTCTATCTTAAAAGCCCCGAATTTTTTTTTCCTTAGGCTTTTGAGGATTTTGAACGCTTAACGGGTTCCCGTAAATTCGGATGTAACTTTTCAGTAGATGTTTTTTTAAAAAACTTTTTCATCCAAGTTCATGCAAAAGTTATGGCCATTTTACAATTTTCCGAGAGATTTTGCAAATAAAGTAAATTATATTTGTAAATTTTCCCAACAACTAGACCACATATCACATGGGAAACTTATTTTTTTTTTTTTGACATTTTTATCATTTTCTTTTTATTTTTAAAACTAAAAGGCCGCCCACAGGGGGGGTAGATTTCCAATAAATTCTCGCACTACTATGACATTTAAAAGGCGGGTTTTAACCCTGCTACTACTAAGTTGATAGCAGAGCGGTTAGTAGTAGCGAGGGTTAAAAACACGCGCCATCGCATGAATTAGCGAAAAAAACCCCGCACTACTATGGCATATCCCGGGGTCCCAGAGACCGCTAGGTAGCGAGGGTTACAAACCCCCCGCTATCAACTTAGTAGTAGCGAGGTTTAAAACCGGAGTAGGAGGGAGGTTTTAGCCCTCGCCCGCTAAGATTCTGTATACCTTTTCCCAGTAGTGATTAGGGGCATGTTGTTGGGGAACGAGTAATTTCAAAAAATTTCCAACGAAGATCATGGTGATGCATAGCAACGAGAAAGGGAGTGTTTTACGCATCAGAACCGGGAAATCACAACGAGAGGAAGTAGTCGACGCTCTCCTCATGATCCAACCGATCCCAAACATTCGCACCTCCGAAGTTCTTGACACACGCAACCGACGCCTCGGCTCCATCCAGCAAAGCTCCGGAGAGAGAGTTCCACAAGACGAAGCGGACGATCTTGATGTTCTACCGACGCAGGCTTCGCTAAGCACCGCCACGATATGACCGGGTGGATTATGGGGAGGGGGGCAAGACATGGCTAAGGAACGATCTCAAGGATCAACTTGTGTTTCCGTGCCCCGCCCGATATAAAGGAGGGAGGGCCGGCCCCCAGAGGGCTGAGGAGGGGGAGTTCCTAGTGGGAGTAGGACTCCCTTCCTAGTCCAACTAGGAAGGAGGAAGGGGGAAGGAAGGAGAGGGGAGAGGGGCCGCCCCTTCCTTGTCCTATTCGGACTTAGGGGGCCACACCTCCGGCGCAGCCCTCTCCCCTCTTGGCCCATTAAGGCCCATTCCCCGGGGTTCCAGAACCCTCCAAATCCTTTTCTCCAAAACTTCCAACCTTTCCTGTCCGAATATAGCCCCCAATATATCAATCTTTATGTCTCGACCATTTCGAGACCTCGTGTCCGTGATCACATCCGGACTCAAGTCCTTCGCATCAAAATACACAAACTCATAATATAACCGCCATCAAACCTTGGCGGACTACGGTTCGAGAACAAGACATGACCGAGACACGCCTCCGGTCAATAACCAATAGCGGACCCGATGCCCAATTGGCCCTACATATTCTAAAGATCTTTATCCGACGAAACAACATACATTGTTCCCTTTGTCATCGGTATGTTATTCCCGAGATTCGATTTTATCCAATACCTAGTTCAATCTCCCGAAGTCTCTTTACTGCTCCATAATACATCATCTCACAGCTAACTCATTAGTTGTAATGCTTGCAAGGCTTAAGTGATGTGCATTCCGAGAGGGCCAGAGATACCCTCCGAAATCGGAGGACAAACCTAATCTCAAATACGCCAACCCAACATCCGCCTTTGGAGACACCAGTAATTCCTTTATAATCACCCAAATGCCAGACGTTGGTAGTACCCAAAGTGTTCCTCCAAACGGAGTTGCATAATCTCATAGTTATAGGAAATTATGTCATGGATAAAAGCAATAGCAACATACTAAACGATCGGGTGCTAAGCTAATGGAATGGGTCATGTCAATCGATCATTCAACTAATGATGTGACCTTGTTAATCAAATGACAACTCCTTTGTCTATGGTTAGGAAACTTAACCATCTTTGATTAACAAGCTAGTCTAGTAGAGGCATGCTAGTGACACTATGTTTGTCTATGTATTCACACATGTATTATGTTTCCGTTAATACAATTCTAGCATGAATAATAAACATTTATCATGATATAAGGAAATAAATAATAACTTTATTATTGCCTCTAGGGCATATTTCCTTCCTCCCACTTGCACTAGAGTCAATAACTGATTACATAGTAATGATTCTAACACCCATGGAGTCTTGGTGCTGATCATGTTTTGCTCGTGGAAGAGGCTTAGTCAACGGTCTGCTACATTCAGATCCGTATGTATCTTGCAAATCTCTTATGTCTCCCACCGACCAAGTCCCGATGGAATTGAAGCGCCTCTTGATGTGTTTGGTTCTTCTTGTGAAATCTGGATTCTTTCGCTAAAGCAATTGCTCCAAGATTGTCACAAAAGATTTTCATTGACCCGATGCACTAGGTATGACACCTAGATCGGATATGAGCTCCTTCATCCAGCACTCTTCATTAGCTGCTTCAAGTCGCTATGTACCTCCGCATCTTCATTAACCTTTGTTTAGACGCACCAACCGACTCCTCCGCTTAGTGTAAATACGATCCGGTTTGCGATTTAGAATCGTCTGATCGTGTCAAAGCTTGCATCAACGTAACTGCATTTATGAGCTCTTTGTCACTCCATATACGAGAAACATATCCTTAGTCCTTTTCTGTATTTCAGATGTTCTTGACCGCCAGTTGATCCACTCGATTACTTTGGTACCTCCCGCTAAGCTTATAGCAAGGCACACATCAGGTCGTACACAGATTGCATACATGATAGAGCCTATGGCTGAGGCATAGGAACATCTTTCGCTTTTCTCTATCTTCGTCGTGGTCGGCATTAGTCTTACTCAACTTCACACCTTGTAACACGTGCAAGAACCCTTTCTTTGCTTGATCCATTTTGAACTTCTTCAAAATTTTGTCAAGGTATGTGCTTTGTGAAAGTCCAATTGGCCT
>JAHHZJ010006469.1:0-11781 GCA_021437245.1 Aegilops speltoides | reverse complement strand
GGATTGCTTTTATCCATGACTTATACATGTTCCTATAACTATGAGATTATGCAACTCCCGCTTGCGAGGAACACTTTGGTACTACCAAACGCCACAACGAATCGGGTGATTATAAAGGAGTACTACAGGTGTCTCCAAAGGCGATGTTGGGTTGGCGATTTCGAGATTAGGATTTGTCACTCCGATTGTCTGAGAGGTATCTTCGGCCCTCTCGGTAATGCACATCACTTAAGCCTTGCAAGCATTACAACTAATGAGTTAGTTAGAGATGATGTATTACGGAACGAGTAAAGAGACTTGCCGGTAACGAGATTGAACTAGGTATTGGATACCGACGATCGAATCTCTGCAAGTAACATACCGATGACAAAGGGAACAACGTATGTTGTTATGCGGTCCTGACCGATAAAGATCTTCAGAGAATATGTAGGAGCCAATATGGGCATCCAGGTCCCGCTATTGGTTATTGACCGGGACGGTCTCGCCATGTCTACATTGTTCTCGAACCGTAGGGTCCGCACGCTTAAGGTTTCAGGATGCTTATATTATGAGTTTATGAGTTTTGATGTACCAAGGAGTTCGAGTCCCGGATGAGATTGGGGACATGACGAGGAGTCTCGAAATGGTCGAGACGAAAGATCGATATATTGACGACTATATTCGAGTTCGGAAAGGTTCCGAGTCATTCGGTATTTTTCGGAGTACCGAGAGTTACGGAATTCGCGGGAATATATGGGCCTTATTGGGCCATACGGGAATAGAGGAAAGAGGCCAAGGAAGAAGGGCGCAGCCCCCTCTAGTCCGAATTGGACAGGGGTGCAGCCCCTTTCCTTCCTCCTCTCCCCCTTCCTTCTCTCCTACTCCAACAAGGAAGGGGGAGTCCTACTCCTGGGAGGAGGACTCTCCCGGCGCGCCTCCCGGCCGGCCGAACCCTCCCCTCGCTCCTCTATATAAGGGGGGGCACCTCCAGGCACAAGACACAAGTTTGATCTACGGATCGCTTTAGCCGCAGGGTGCCCCTTCCACCATATTCCACTCGGTCATATCGTCGCTGCTTAGGCAAGCTCGCTACCGTAGAACATCAAGATCGCCACCACGCCGTCGGTCGACGAACTCTCCCCACACTCGGCCGGATCGAGTACGAGGGACGCCATCGAGCTGCACGGTGTCAAGAACTCGGGCGCCGGAGTAACGGCGCCGGATCGGTCGGATCGCGAGGAGAACGACGACTACTTCTCTACGCGGATTGCTTCCGCTTCGGCCCACGAGGGTACGAGACAACACTCTCCCTCTCTGCTATGCATCACCATGATCTTGCGGCGAGGAATTTTTTGAAATTACTACGCTCCCCAACAAAGGGCATCCGAGCCTAGGTTTTTATGGTTTGATGTTTTGCACGAGTAGAACACAAGTGAGTTGTGGGCGATAAAGTCATACTACCTACCAGCATGTCATACTTTGTTCAGCGGTATTGTGAGATGAAGCGCCCGACCGACATTACGCAGACGCTTACGCGAGACTGGTTTCACCGCTACGAGCACTCGCTGCTTAAAGGTGACCAGCGGTGTCCTGCTCTCTCACTTTAGTTGAACTGAGTATGGCTACGCCCGTCCTTGAGAAGGTTAAAACGGAGTCTATTTGACAAGTATCGCTGTGGTTTTGATGCGAGGTGAGATTGATTCTGCTTAAGCCCGTAGCAGCCACGTAAAATTTGCAACAACAAAGTAGAGGACGCCTAACTTGTTTTTGCAGGGCATGTTGTGATGTGATATGGTCAAGACGTGATGCTATATTTTATTGTATGAGATGATCATATTTTGTAACCGGTTATCGGCAACTGGCGGAGCCATATGGTTGTCGCTATTGTATGAAATGCAACGCTCTGTAATTGCTTTACTTTATCACTAAGCGTAGCGATAGTCGAGAAGCAATAGATGGCGAAACGACAACGATGCTACGATGGAGATCAAGGTGTCGCTACCGTGATTTATGGTGATCACAACGGTAAGCTTCTGAGATGGAGATCACAAGCACAAGATGATGATGGCCATATCATATCACTTATATTGATTGCATGTGATGTTTATCTTTATGCATCTTATCTTGCTTTGATCGACGGTAGCATTTTAAGATGATCTCTCACCAAAATTGTCAAGTAGTGTTCTCCTCGAGTATGCACCTGCTACAAAGTTCGTCGTGCCTGCACACCACGTGATGATCGGTGTGATAAGCTCTACGTCCATCTACAACGGTGCAAGCCAGTTTGCACACGCAGTAATACTCAAGTTATACTTGACGAGCCTAGCATATGCAGATATGGCCTCGAACACGGAGACCGAAAGGTCGAAGCGTGAATCATATAGTAGATATGATCAACATAAGATGTTCACCATTGAAAACTACTCCATCTCACGGATGATCGGTTATGGTTTAGTTGATTTGGATCAGGATCACTTAGATGACTAGAGAGATGTCTGCTCTAGTGGGAGTTCTTAAGCAATATGATTAATTGAACTTAAATTTATCATGAACTTAGTCCCGTAGTATTTTGCAAATTATGTTGTAGATCAATAGCTCGCTTGTTGCTTTCATATGTTTGTTTTTTGATATGTTCCTAGAGAAAATTGTGTTGAAAAATGTTAGTAGCAATGATGCGGATTCGATCCGTGATCGGAGGTTTATCCTCATTGTTGCATGTAAGAATTATGTCCTAATGCACCGCTAGGTGACGACTATTGCAGAGGAGCATGCAAACGTTATGAACGCTATGGCTAGCTCAATATGATGACTACTTGATAGTTTAAGTGCACCATGCTTAACAGCTTAGAATTGGGACTTCAAAGACGTTTTGAACGTCATGGACCATATGAGATGTTCCAGGAGTTGAAGTTAATATTTCAAGCAAATACCCGAGTTGAGAGATATGAAGTCTTCAACAAGTTCTATAGCTAAAAGATGGAGGAGAATCGCCAACTAGTGAGCATGTGCACAGATTGTCCGGGTACTACAATCGCTGAATCAAGTGGGAGTTAATCTTCCGTATAAGATAGTGATTGATGTAATTTTCAGTCACCATCACCAAGTTAGTAGAACTTCGATGAACTATAGTATGCAAGGGATGATGAAAATGATTCCCGAGTTCTTCGTGATGTTGAAATCGATTAATGTAGAAATCAAGAAAGAGCATCAAGTGTTGATGATTGACAAGACCACTAGTTTCAAGAAAAGGGCAAAGGGAAAGAAAGGGAACTTCGAGTGGAAAGACAAGCAAGTTGTCACTCCCGCGAAGAAGCTCCAAAAGCCTGAAACCGAAAGGCTATAATCGCAAAGGAAATGGTCATCGAAGCGGAAATGCCTCGAATATTTGGTGGATAAGGGATGGCAAAGTGAACAAAGGTATATTTGATATACATGTTATTGATGTGTACTTTACTAGTGTTTATAGCAACCCTTCGTATTTGGTAATCGGTTCACTTGCTAAGAGTAGTAACTCAAACGGAGTTGCGTATCAAAATGTAAACTAGTTAAGGGTGAAGTGACGATGTGTGTTGAAAGTAGTTTCACGATTGATATGATCATCATCGCACACCTCTATACTTTCGGGATTAGTGTTGAACCTAAATAAATGTTATTTGGTGTTTGCGCTGAGCATGAATATGATTTGATCAGATTATTGCAATACGTTATTCATTTAAGTAAGAGAATAAACTGTTATTCTGCTTACATGAATAAAACCTTATATGGTTACACACCCAATGAAAATGGTTCATTGGATCTCGATCATAGTGATACACATAATATTGAAACCAAAAGATGCGGTTAATAATGATAGTGCAACTTATTTGTGGTAATCGCCGCTTAGGTCATATTGGTGTAAAGCGATGAAAAACTCCATGTCGATGGGATTTTGGAATCACTTGATTATGAATCACTTGATGCTTAGTAACCATGCCTCATGGGCAAGATGACTAAAACGCTGCTCCCAAGACTATGGAGAGAGCAACAGATTTGTTGGAAATCATACATGTATGTATGTGGTCCGATGAATGTTGAGGCTCGTGGATATCGTTATTTCACCTTCACAAGATGATTTGAGTAGATATGGGTATATCTACTTGATGAAACTGTTGGAAATATGCCCTAGAGGCAATAATAAAAGGATTATTATATTTCAATGTTCATGATAATTGTCATTTGTTCATGCTATAACCGTATTATCCGGAAATCGTAATACACGGTGAACACTTAGACCCAATGAGTCCCTAGTGAGCCTCTAGTTGACTAGCTCACAGATCAATAGATAGTCATGGTTTCGACTATGGACATTAGATGTCGTTGATAACGGATCACATCATTAGGAGAATGATGTGATGGACAAGACCCAATCATAAACATAGCATAAAAGATCGATAGTTCGCTTGCTAGAAGCTTTGCCAATGTCAAGTATCTCTTCCTTCGACCATGAGATCGTAACTCCTGTTACCGAGGAGTGCCTTTGGTGTATCAAACGCCACAACGAATCGGGTGACTATAAAGGTGCATTACGTGTATCTCCGAAAGTATCTGCGGTTGACACGGATCGAGATCGGATTTGTCATCCGCATGACGGAGAGGTATCTCTCGCCCACTCGGTAATGCATCATCATAATGAGCTCAATGTGACCAAGGTGTTGGCCACGGATCATGCATTACGGACGAGTAAAGTGACTTGCCGTAACAGACCAACAAGGTATTGGGATACCGACGATCGAAGTCTCTGCAAGTAACGCATCGATTGACAAAGGGAATTGCATGTGGTTTGATCAATCTCGACATCGTGGTTCAACCGATGAAATCATCGAGGAGCATGTGGGAGCCAACATGGATATCCTGCACTCTGTTGGTTATTGCCCGAGAGTCGCCTCTGCATGTTCAAGGTCTCCAACCCGTAGGGTCTACACACTTAAGGTTCTGTGACGCTAGGGTTAGTAGGAAGTCAAGTATGTGACCACCGAATGTTGTCTCGAGTCCCTGATGAGATCCTGACGTCACGAGGAGTTCCGAAGGGTCCGGAGGTAAAGAATAATATATAGGAAGTGGTGTTTCGCCATCGGAAAGTTTCGGTCTCCTAGAAGTACCGGACCACCTGAGGGTCCTGGGTCCACCGGTGGGGCCACCTATCCTGAGGGCCCCATGGGCCAAAGGGGAAGGAACCAGCCCACGGGGCTGGTGCGCCTCTAGGCCCACTCGCGCCTAGGGTTGAAACCCTAGGGCGGGGCGCCCACCCGGCTTGGGGCACTCCACCTCTTGGTCGCCACCCGGAGATTGGATCTCCAGGGGCCGCCACTCGTGGGGCCTATAAAGGGGGGAGGGAGGGGCTGCTGCACCAACTCCCAAGGCGCAGCCCTCCCTCCCCAACACATCTCCTCCTCCGTAAGAGCTCGCGGCCTCGCTGAGTATCGCTCTCCACCATCACCACGCCGCGGTCACGGTGGAGCTGTCTTCCTCAACCTCTCCTCTCCCTTGCTGGATCAAGAAGGAGGAGACGCCGTCGTCCCATACGCGTGTTGAACGCGGAGGTGCTGTCCGCTCAAAGACTTGGCATCGGTGATCAATCACGCTCGAGTACGACTCCATCATCACCTTGCAAGCTTCCGCACGCGATCTACAAGTGGTATGTAGATGCTATCTCTCCGCTACTCGTTGCTTAGATGAACTCATAGATGGATCTTGGTGAAGCCGAGGAAAATTTTAATTTTCCGCAACGCTCCCAACAAAGGGCATCATGAGCTAGGTCTATGCGTAGTTCTCTAATGCACGAGTAGAACACAATTTGTTGTGGGCGCTGATCTTGTCATCTTACTTGCCTCTACTAGTCTTTTCTTGCTCAACGGTATTGTGGGATGAAGCGCCCGACCAACCTTACACGACGCTTACGTGAGACCGGTTCAACCGATCGACATGCACTAGTTGCATAAGGTGGCTGGGGTGTCCTGCCTCCCCACTTTAGTTGGAGGGATTCGATGAACAAGGCCCTTATGAAGGGTAAATAGAAGTTGACAAAATCACGCCAGGTGATTCGAGGTAAGAAAACGTTTGCTAGAACCCAATCGCAGCCACGAAAAGATGCAACAACAATTAGAGGACGCCTAACTTGTTTTTGCAGCGATTGATCATGTGATGGATATGGCCGAGTTGTGATGAATGATGAATTGTGATGTATGAGATCATGTTCTTGTAATAGGATTCACGACTTGCATGTCGATGAGTATGACAACCGCGGAGCCATAGGAGTTGTCTTTATTTTTTGTATGACCCTGGTCATTGAAGAACGCCATGTAAACTACTTTACTTCATTGCTAAACGCTGTTAGTCATAGAAGTAGAAGTAGTCGCTGGACAACTTCATGAAGACACGATGATGGAGATCATGATGATGGAGATCATGGTGTCAAGCCGGTGACAAGATGATCATGGAGCCCCAAGATGGAGATCAATGGAGCTTGATGATATTGGCCATATCATGTCACAACTATATAATTGCATGTGATGTTTATTATGTTTATGCATCTTGTTTACTTAGGACGACGGTAGTAAATAAGATGATCCCTTATAAAATTTCAAGAAGTGTTCTCCCTAACTGCACCGCTAACAGTTGTCGCTTCTAAGCACCACGTGATGATCGGTGTGATGGATTCTACGCTCACATACAACGGTGTAAGACAGTTTTACACAGAAAAACACTTAGGGTTAACTTGACGAGCCTAGCATGTGCGACATGGCCTCGAACACGGAGACCGAAAGGTCGAACACGAGTCGATGGAAGATACGATCAACATGAAGATGTTCACCGATGATGACTAGTCCGCTCACGTGATGATCGGACACGGCTAGTCGACTGATCGCGTAACACTTAGATGACTAGAGGGATGTCTAATCTAAGGGAGTTCATAATTTTGATTAAGAACTTTATTATCATGAACTTAGTCTAAAAACCTTGCAAATATGTCTTGTAGATCAATGGCCAACGCTAATGTCAACATGAACTTCAACACGCTCCTAGAGAAAACCAAGTGAAAGATGATGGCAGAACTATACGGACGGGTCCAACCCGAGGATCATCCTCATAGCTGCCAGAAGCAATATGTCCTAGAAGGACCGCTAGGTGCCGCCTCCGCCCTGCAGAACCAAGACGTTATGAACGCTTGGCAAACTCGGCCGATGATTACCCTCGTCAAGGCGGCATGCTCTACAGCTTAGAACCGGGCTCCAAAAGCGCTTTTGAGCACACGGAGCATATGAGATGTTCAAGAGCTGAAACTAGTTTTCCAAGCTCATGCCCGGTCGAGAGATATGATGTCTCCGACAAGTTCTACAGCTTGTAAGATGGAGGAGAACAGTTCACGGAGCACATCCTCAAGATGTCCGGTGCACGACGATGACCCATTGAACATTAACCTCCCTGATGAGGCGGTCATCGACAGAATCCTCCAACGCTCCCACCAAGCTACAAGAGCTTTGTGATGAACTACAACATGCGGGATGGTAAAGACCATTCCCGTGTTCTCACGTCAAGTCAGCAGAGGCTGAAATCAAGAAAGAACATCAAGTGTTGATGGTCAATAAGACCACTAAGTTCAAGAAGGGCAAGGGTAAGAAGAACTTCAAGAAGGACGGCAAGGATGTTGCCGTACCGTAAGCCGCCATCGGAAGAAGTCAAAGAATGGACCCAAGCCCGAGACCGAAAGTGCTTTTATTGCAAGGGAAGGGCACCGAAGGGAACTGCCCCAAATACTTAGCGGATAAGAAGGCCGGCAACACCAAAGGTATATTTGATATACATGTAATTGATGTGTACCTTACCAGATGAGTAACTCCCCGGTATTTGATACCGTGCCGTTTCCATATGTAACTCACAAGCAGAGCTGCGGAATAAACGAGACCATGGCGCGACAGGTGACGGCGCTGCCGGAATGGTTCCGTGGTCGATGTGATCGCCCGGCACGCTGCCTCTAATTTACCTACGGATTAGGTTTTGAACCTCAATAATTGTTATTTAGTGCCATGTTTGAGCATGAACATTGTATCCGGATCTCGCTTGATACGAGATGGCTACTCATTTAAGTCCGAGAATAATGGTTGTTCGATTTATATGAGAGATATGTTTTATGGTCATGTCATGGTCAATGGTTTATTCTAATGAATCTCGAGCGTAATATTACACATGTTCATAGTGTGGATGCAAAAGATGTAAAGTTGATAACGATAGTCCCACATACTTGTGGCACGCCGCCTTTGGTCACATTGTGTCGCTTATGAAGAAGCTCCATGTGATGGACTTTGAGTCTCTTGATTATGAATCGCTGACACATGCTAACCATGCCTCTTAGGCAAATGACCAAGACTCGCTTCTCCTAACAATGGACGAGCAACCAACTTGTTGGAAATCATACATACCGATGTGCGGTCCAATGAGCGTTGAGGCTCGTGGAGGATATCGTTATGTTCTCACCTCACCGATGACTTAAGTAGATATGGGTATGTCTACTTAATGAAACACAAGTCCGAGACCTTTGAAAAGTTCAAGGAATTTCAGAGTGAGGTGGAGAATCAACGGACCGAAAGATAAAGTTCCTACGATCGATCGTGGAGGAGAATATTTAAGTCACGAATTTGGCACACACTTAAGGAAATGTGGAATCGTTTCACAACTCAGCCGCCCGAACACCTCAAATAAACGGTGTGTCCGAACGTCGAATCGCACTCTATTGGATATGGTGCGGTCTATGATGTCTCTACCGATTTACCGCTATCATTTTGGGGATACGCCTAGAGACAGCTACATTCACTTTAAATAGGGCACCGCCTAAACCGCTGAGACGACACCGATGAATTATGGTTTGGGAAAGAAACCTAAGTCGTCGCTTCTAAAAGTTTGGGGATGCGATGCTTATGTCAAGAAACTTCAACCTGAAAAGCTCGAACCCAAGTCGGAAAAATGCGATTCATAGGATACCCTAAGGAAACTCGGGTATACCTTCTACTTAAGATCCAAGGCAAGATCTTTGTTGCTAAGAACGGATGCTTTCAGAAAAGAGTTTTCTCTAAAAAGAAGTGGAGGAAGTAGAACTCGGAAGTACTACCTCTCGAACGGGAAAGTGGTGCGCAGAAACCGCTCGTGATGCCCACACCAACCAAGAGGAAAACATTGATGATGATCAAGGTACTTCGGATCAAGTTACTATCAACTTCAAGGTCCACGAGGACACGCTCCACACCTGAGTGGTACGGCAACCCTGTTATGGAAATTATGTTGCTAGACAACAATGAACCTTCAACTATGAAGAAGAATGGCGGGCCCGGATTCCAACAAATGGCTTGAGGCCATGAAACCGAGATAGAATCCATGTATGAAAACAAAGTATGGACTTTGACAGATTTGCCGATGATCGGCGAGCGATAGAAAATAAATGGATTTTTAAGAAGAAGACGGACGCGATGGTAATGTTACCATCTATAAAGCTCGACTTGTCGCTAAGGGTTATCGAGTTCAAGGGATTGACTAGACGAGACATTCTTCCCGAGGGCTTAAGTCCGTCTCAATCATGTTAGCAATTGCCGGATACTATGATTATGAGATATGGCGATGGACGCCAAAACGGCATTCCTTAATGGACATCTTAAGGAAGAGCGATATGATGCAGCCGAAGGTTTTGTCGATCCTCGTAACGCTAAAAAGTATGCAAGCTCCAATGATCCATTTATGGACTGCAAGCATCTCGAGTTAGAACATTCGCTGATGAGATGATCAAAGGTTAGTTTATGCCACTTATGGAGAAGCCTCATCATAAGAAAGTGAGTGGGAGCTCAGAGCATTTCTCCTATTATATGTAGATGACATACCTTGATGGGAAATGATACGAACTCCCGGACAGCATTAAGGCCTACTTGAACAAGTGTTTTTCAATGAAGGACCTTGGAGAAGTTGCTATATATTAGGGATCAAGATCTATAGAGATAGATCGAGACGCCTCATAGGTCTTTCACAAAGCACATACCTTGATAAGATTTTGAAGAGGTTCAAATGGATCAGTCCAAGAAGGGTTCTTGCTATGTTAAGGTGTGAGATTGAGCTCACTCACCACCACACGGCAAAAGATAAAGAAGAGATGAGTGTCATCCCTATGCTTCAGCCATAGGATCTATTATGTATGCTATGTCTGGTACTGACTGATGTAAACCTTGCCGTAAGTTTGGCTGCAAGATACCAAAGTAATCCCGCAAGGAACACCGGACAGCGGTCAAGAATATCCTGGCACCAAAAGGACAAAGGACATGTTTCGCTTATGGAGGAGACGAAGAGCTCGTCAGAAGGGTTACGCCGACGCTTAGCTTCGACTCAGATCCGATGACTCTAAGTCACAAACCGGATACGGTATATGTTGAATGGTGGAGCAAGAGGGGCAAGCAAGCGGCCGGGATGGATCTACATGTGAAGCGGAGTACATGGCAGCCTCGGAGGCAGCGCATGAAGCGATTTGGGTGAAGGAGTTCATCACCACCTAGGAGTCATACCCAATGCGCTGGGCATCAAACTCTTCGGGAAACACCGAGCTATTGCTTTGCCAAGGAGCCTGTGTTTCACAAGAAGACCGGCACATAAGTGCCGCTTCAACTCCATCCGTGAAAATGTTCAAGATGGAGACATAGAGATTTCAAAGTACACACGGATCTGAATGTCGCATCCGCTGACTAAACCTCTCGCAGGCAAAACATGATCAACACCGTAACTCTATGGGTGTTCGATTCATCACAATGTAACTAGATTGGTGACTCTAGTGCAAGGGAGATGTTGGAAATATGCCCTAGAGGCAATAATAAAAGGATTATTATATTTCAATGTTCATGATAATTGTCATTTGTTCATGCTATAACTGTATTATCCGGAAATCGTAATACACGGTGAACACTTAGACCCAATGAGTCCCTAGTGAGCCTCTAGTCGACTAGCTCACAGATCAATAGATAGTCATGGTTTCCGACTATGGACATTAGATGTCGTTGATAACGGGATCACATCATTAGGAGAATGATGTGATGGACAAGACCCAATCATAAACATAGCATAAAAGATCGATAGTTCGCTTGCTAGAAGCTTTGCCAATGTCAAGTATCTTTCCTTCGACCATGAGATCGTAACCCGTTACCGTGAGGAGTGCCTTGTGTATCAAACGCCACAACGAATCGGGTGACTATAAAGGTGCATTATGGTATCTCCAAAGTATCCGGGTGACACGATCGAGATCGATTTGTCACTCCGATGACGGAGAGGTATTCGGGCCCACTCGTAATGCATCATCATAATGAGCTCAGTGACCAAGGTGTTGGCCACGGATCATGCATTCGGTACGAGTAAAGTGACTTCTAACGAGACCGAACAAGGTATTGGGATACCGACGATCGAAGTCTCCAAGTAACGCATCGATTGACAAAGGGAATTGCATACAGGTTTGATCAATCTCGACATCGGGGTTCAACCGATGAAATCATCGAGGAGCATGTGGGAGCCAACATGGATATCCGACCTCGCTGTTGGTTATTGCCCGAGAGTCGCCTCGGTCATGTTCAAGGTTCCCAACCCGTAGGGTCTACACACTTAAGGTTCTGACGCTTAGGGTTAGTAGGAAGTCAAGTATGTGACCAGAATGTTGTTCGAGTCCCGAATGAGATCCGACATCACGAGGAGTTCCGTAAGGGTCCGGAGGTAAAGAATAAATATAGGAAGTGGTGTTTCCCATCGGAA